>LBNU01027277.1:18270-32467 GCA_014162995.1 Artemisia annua | reverse complement strand
TTTGGGGGGTCATTTAAGCCCTAAATCGTAATTATTTAATCAAGTATTGCCCTAAATTGTCCCTTTTGTCATTTTAGGTACTTCGGAGAAGAAATATGGAAAAGGAAGCATTTTGGACGTTTTTGGAGCATAAAAGTGAAGAAAACGTCAAAGTCTCTAAATCTGCTGGAACAGTACCCATGACGGCGTCAAGACTTAGGAGGTGACGCCATCAAGCTAGACAAACGGAGGTGGATGTGAAGATTTTCCTTGATAAGCCAGAATGGAATTTTGGGACTTAAAGGGGGACGGCGTCAAGAGGCCGTCAGGAAACCCTAGCACGGCGAGGTGACGGCATCACAACCCAAAGAGTGACGCCGTCAAGTCTGTTTTCCTGTATATATTTTCGCAATTTTCATTCATTGTGTGGAACTTTTTAGAGAGGAACCCTAATACAAATTTTAGCAGCTTTTTCAAGGTTTTTCACCTTGAGATCTTCCATGTTACATTGAAGATAAGTTATCAATTAATCATTCAATATGTCTATGTGTTGTTTGATTCTATCTTGTTCTTGTCTTTTGTTTAACATGCTAGGCTAGGTTTTCTTCGTGTTTGCTTAGATCTAATGAAACCTAACTATTAATTATTGATTGAATGGTGTGTTATTAATTGTATTGGATGAATGATTAACGATGTTAGGCTTAAGAAAACTGGCTAACATCCTATACGGTAACTTGCTTGAACGTCTTAAGAAACATGATCGGATGTGCACTACGATTATATGGTTGTATTTAATGCATGAGCGAATTCTAGTGATCCCATGTTAGGAGCTTTTAGTCGGCTCGACATAGGAGTGAAGTAGGAGCTTATAGAGCTGGGGAAGTTCGTACACACCCCCACGACTGGTATTAAGGAATGCAACTCGTCATCCACGCAATTATAACATACTAATCAACCGGTAAAAGATAGTTAGGGAGTAATGAAATCTAAGTAAACACACTTCTCTCCATATAAGTTTTCACAACTATTTTATTTTCGTTTATTTTACTTTATTTGCACTTGTAGTTATTTGGGTTAGTTGACTAGCAACTAATTCCGCCCACTCCTTCAAACCCGAGATAATTTTACTTGCTTTCCTAAAAACATAAAATACAAAAAGAATCTTCCCTCACCCTTAGACCTATTAGAGTAGTTTTTCAATCCTAACGACACTATTCCCCTAGAGAACGATCAATCCCCCGGTACTTGCCACTACACTATACTACATCGGTCAGGTACACTGCCTGGTGAGGATTGCAAGCCTCTTAAGATCCCTTGAGAGGTATAACCTGTTGTAAGGTCGCAAAACCACGCATCAAGCCTACTCGTGCGTATTGAGTCAATTCCGTGTCTTAAAATAAAAAGAGTTATATTTTAAAATGATTTAGAACCAAAGACTTATCATATTAACTTAAACAACTAAAATCGTCAAAACTACACAAAGCTACTGCCGACGGTCTCTTAAACCACCTACGGTCCCTTATTGATAAGGGACCGTCCATGATTTTTCTATAAATACGCCCTTTCACTCCACTTTTATCAGTATAACGAATCACACACATAGTATGACAGTTGAGCTTCTGAAAAACAAGGGTTAATCATCACTTATTACCTTAAGAATTATGTCCAAGATTTCAAGTTCTAAATTACAAAGCACCCCTACGTACTTGGTATGTGTTAATTCACATACCTTTTCATGACCAAAAACCGACCCAAATAGACTAATAATGCTAACAAATGCCAAAGAAATATTTGTTTTTGTGTTTATGATCGTGCAGGTATGGATATTTCACAAAAGGACAAAAATCAAGCAAAATCGGTAAAAACGAGCACGAGAGTGGAATGAAGTAAAAAAGTCAAAGCTGGTGAATCCAAAAGTCAAATCCAAGCCCAAAATTCCAAAGGAAGACCTTAGAGTTTCAGATATTACAAGATTGACCCGTGAAGTTGAAGTTTGTAGAAAGTGCAAGAATGGCCCTTATAGTTTCAAAGTTGGCAACATTAGTCCCTCAAAGATATATATTTTGAAGAAAAGTCAGCACTAGCCCTTCAACTATTCAAGATTGGCAATTATGGCCCTTGAAATTTATTTTTGAAGTTTGCTACATCAGCCCTTGCATTTTTAGAATTCTACACAATTGGTCCTTGTAACTTTCTTAAAATCCTAAGTCCTAAGCCTTAAAATCTGGTCCAAAGTTTCACTTAAATCTATTATCCAAAGCCAATCCCATCTAGCCCAAAAATAACATAAGCCCATACCCCACTAATAAAAACCCAGCCCACTCATCCCTAGGTCAGACACACTCACCCCAAAGTCAAACAAAGATAAAATATTACTTACCTTTCCCGCCCCCTTTTTTCACTCCTTTTACCCAGATAACGAATTACATGAACCCTAATTTTCAACCGACCAAAATTACGGCAATTAAGGGTACATTCGTCAATCATTGGGTCTTCAAGAAGGTTAGGGGTGTCAGATGTCAGAAGAAACACATGAGGGGACTACGTGGCAGTCTCCTATTGGGCTAAACACGTCATAATTCATGATCCAAGGGCTAAAAGGTGTTGGGATTGATGTGGATGGCTGAGATGATCTTAGAGAAAGCACAGGGCACACGGATTTCCAGCTTGGCAATCGTGACCCCCTCACTCTCTTTTCAGCTATAAATAGAGGATTAGATTTCTCATTTTTCATGTAATAATTAGCTTAGGTAAACTCTGCCAAATTTCTCTCAGAATTGTAACTTCTTTTTCCTTTGTAACATTTTAGTGAATCTAATAGAATTTTAATTTTAGTTTTTATAAAAGCTTGTTACTCTTATTAGTTCTTTGATATAATCATTAGTTTGAGCTTTGTTTCTGATTCAACAAGCTTCACAGAAGCTTGTTTAAGCTTTTCTAAAAACAATTCCATTTTCAATTGTTCTCAAAAATATAAAAAATATAAAAAACAGAAAATATAAAAAACAAAAAAAAAAATGTTTTCATTTCTCTAAATCAGCTTGCAATCAAGTTTTTTTTTCATTAGTTTAAAAGCTCATTTTAGCTTATTAGCTTTTAGTGAGCTTAATTGTAGATTAAAACAGATCCATACCTTATCTCACTAAAAAGTCAACAAAAAGTCAAAGTTCCAGTACAGATGATGATTATTGGGGTTCCATTGATAGTTCAAGCTGGATTTGGAAGAGCTTGGCCTATCTAAAGATAGGCTTCTTTGGAAAATCCTCTATTTGAGTTGAGGATAAATTTGTAAGATCATTGTTTCATTTTTTAACTCTCTTTTGCATAAGTAGTTTAGAAACTGTTAATTAGAGTAGATCTGCTTGTTTTAGTCTGATTCAGTCATTTGCAGCTTATTTAGTGATAGTTGTATGCTATTAAATGATCTAGTATTGATTTAGAAAGTGATTGTTTGTTGAAAGTTGAAAATGCAGCCTACTGTTCATTCTGCATAGTTGTGAACCTATGATTTTGTGTTAGTTGCTTTTAAGTGGTAGTAATTTGAGATCCATATAGTGTATTTGATCTTCATTAGAACTTATATGGTGGGTTATTGGATCAAAACTCACATTAGCTACTTGACAATTCACAACTGCATTGATATTGCTATATCTGTGATTCTGTGTTCTGCTTGCTAGTTGTTGGATTTTATTGTTGAAATAGCTTCATATAGTGACATTGCATCTGTTTTGATTTCTGGTTCAGTAGTTATCAGCTTAGATTTCCATTTGGTAGTGTAATTGATAGTTTAAGGGAGTGTTTGGATCTGTGGTAAATTCTGGTTTCTAGTAGTTGTGTTACTGTTACTTTGGTAGTAGTAGATTGCATAGTGTTCATATAGTTCAGAAATAGGCAAATATTGGTAGGTTATTTAGTTAAAGTCAAAATTAGCTTAGCAAATAATTCCTACCTGCTAATATTGTTACCTGTTCATGCATTTTTGATCATTTGATGAATTTTGAGTTTGTGATTGTGGTTTCTGTGATTAAACTAGTTCATAATACAACTAGGATGAGATTTGATCAGCTGAATTTGGGAATAGTCCAACTTTAGATTGCTATAAAAAGTCAACTAATGCATTTAACTTGCTCATACAGTATATGTTCTTGGTGATAATTAGTGCTTCAATTGTAGGTTTGTGATAGGGCTTTTGCTTTTTTTAGAATCTCAGCTTGATAGCCTAGCTTTTGCCCCCATTTGTTGTATATTTTCAGCTTATTAGTCTGCTTATTTTGGCTTGCAAACTAGGTACATTACACTGTTTCAACTGAATTGTCATTTAGGCCTGCAGTTGAGATTTTAGTTACATATCTGAGTTTGATTGATGTATTTGAGCATGATTGAAGTTGTTTGATTGTTTTACATGTTACCTGAGCCATCTGCTTATTTTGAATCACTTTTGCTTATTGCTAGCTTTATGTAAACTGCTTAATTTTTTCCTTTAGACTGTTCTGTGTGCATTTTTGTTCTGATTTCAACTTGTTTGAGCATAATTGAGTTCTGTGATCTTTCTGTAATAGTTTCATAGAGATTTGTTACAAGTGCTTATTAATAAGCACTTGTAATAAGCTGATTTTAAGCCCAAAAAGCACTTTCCAGCTTATTTTTCTACTTTTTATATTTTTCCTAGATTTCAAATAACATTTCAGATTTTCTGTAAAAATTTCATATTTTTTCTCATTTTTTACTATTTCTTTTCATTTTTAAATAGTTTTTAGAATTTTAAATCAATTTTAATTTCAAAATAAGTCACAAAAAGACAAAATTAGTTTCTGATTTTATTTTTAAATTTCATTTTCAGTTTATTAAGATTTTTAAAAAATAAATTTGTAGAATAAATCTTTCATTTTATAATTAGTTTGATTTTCTTTTATTAAATAAAAATTCACAAATAGTTTTTAATTCATATTAAATAAATAAAAAGTCAAAATAATATTTTTCTTTTTCCTAAAATTTTCTTTTATCATTTTAATGTTTTAAAAACTTCATTTGAGCCCGTAGGTTTAGTCTAGCTTAGAATTCACGTTTTAATTTGTTAAATAGACGTTATTTTTAGTTTACGTTTACGTTTTTGACGTTTGTGCCTTATGTGCTTGTACCTTTTGCAAGATTACTTGTTTTTGCTAGTTTTATCATATAATTAGTTATAAAACTCAAAAATATTCACTTTTCACTTTTTCACAACACGATTTCACGAATCGTTAACCACGATTCCATTCACCTTCACACGGACCACGACCCGGGTTTTGCTTATCCGTTGAGCATTTCCTTGGACTATAAATGATATAATTGGTTTTTAATCAATCAGTACTAAACATCAGTTGTAAGTCAAACCCATCTAATTATTTCTTTGAATTACATAATTAGGGTTTATTATTACATTAAAATTAGGGATCTTAAATCTATTATGAAATTTAAGTACAATTAACACTTAAGTTCAAATAATTAGTTGGTTATTATATTAATCAAGAAAAATGATTTCATTTAAAATATAACAATCTTCAAAATAAAAGGAAATCATTATCATTTCTTTGAAACATCAAATTCAATTTCACATTGTTTAATACATGTCAAAAACTTTTGTTCTAATTGATGATTAAAACATATTTTAAGAAACAAAAATGAAACTCAAAGAATTATCAATTATAACTTTGTGATTTCTTTATTATAGGGACATAATGTCACACATATATGACTTTGATCATCTTCGCACCGACACTTATTCTCCTAGAATTTCTCGTGAACCAACAACTCCGGGGAATCACATTCGTTCCTATGTGAATGTTGAGACTCGTCGTTTTCATGAAGGACGAATTGTTGATCCCTCCTTAGCCTATCATAGAGACATTAATACCACCTTTCGTGCCATAGGATTCGATTGCTTGCTTCATATTAATGAGAAAATTTGTCCTCGGTTTTTTTTAGAATTCTTTCGGCAAGTTGAACTCGTACGTAACGAGGATCAATCTTTGTCACTTTGGTTTTGGATTAGAAACTTCAAATTTGTCCTCACTCTTGAGCAATTCGCTCAAATCCTTCGCATCCCCAATCATGGGCAATGCGCCTATACTGAAGATTGGTGTCTTGATTCACTCTTCAACTATCGAGAAGAGAACAGTCCTTATTGTTCCTTCATACCTTCTCCGTGGGAACTTGGCAAACTCCTTCGTACTCATAGATATATCCCTTTCATCGATACAACTAAAATTCGCTTGTCAGAAGTTCGTGAAGAGTTGCTCAACTGGGCAATCATCTTGAAAGAAAACACTCTCAGTCTTAAAGGGATTCTTGAGCAACTCCCGGCGTGTTGTGCTCATATGATGTATTGTCTTCATACTCAACAACCCTACAATCTCGCCTATTTCTTTGGCAGGCGAATCACACATCTCAAGGGTAACAGCACTAAATTAATACCCTATGGGATGTTCCTAACTCGTCTTTATCACTACATTATGAACTTTCATCCTTATCTTCGTGGCCCTCAATACTCCCTCTTTGATCCTGTCATGGAACCCATCAATGAGTTCCATACTTCCTCCATCTTTATTTTCTCATCATCTGTCAACTATGACATTTATGATGACCCCACACTCAAGAATGAGGAGCAGGCTAAAGTCAAAAATGTCATGCAACAAGAACAAATCACNCATCTCAAGGGTAACAGCACTAAATTAATACCCTATGGGATGTTCCTAACTCGTCTTTATCACTACATTATGAACTTTCATCCTTATCTTCGTGGCCCTCAATACTCCCTCTTTGATCCTGTCATGGAACCCATCAATGAGTTCCATACTTCCTCCATCTTTATTTTCTCATCATCTGTCAACTATGACATTTATGATGACCCCACACTCAAGAATGAGGAGCAGGCTAAAGTCAAAAATGTCATGCAACAAGAACAAATCACAAACACTATTGACAAGACAACATCTTGAAGAACCATCTGGATCTCTTTAGACTTTATGCCTATCTACTATAATATATCTTATGTATCTGTACTTTTAGAATTTGTAGACTTTGAATGTCTTATGTAACCTCTATCTATTGTTGTACTCTAACCTTCTATGGTGATTGGCTATGTGAACCAATTTCGTGTTTATTAGACATGCTTATTATGCTTAATAGTTGAATGATGTTATTAAGGTCTTGTATAACATCTTTTTGTGGCTAAACTTATGCTTATGCTGTTCTGTAGCAAGTAGCATTGTATTATATATGCAGGTTGCAGAAATGAGAAACTGAGGAAAATCCTGCAAACCCACTGCCGGCGGTCCCTTATCGACCCGACGGTCCCCTAGTGATAAGGGACCGTCTGTGATTTAACGGACCGTCCCTGTGGGATCACGGATTTTGCACTGTTTTCTTCTTTCCTGCAATCCTAAACCTATTGCATGATTATCACCACCTTAACTTGTTTAGTTAAACATTTTTGAGTGCTTGAAATCTCCTAATGCATGCTTTGCCCAAATCATAACCAAGCTTGATTATTTAAACCTTCCTTATCACCCACAAACTTATCACAATAACCTTACACTTCATCTTCATCACCTACAATGGACTCATCCTCCACTTCCTTGACAACAACAAAGAAAGAGCTCATAACACAACCACCAAACAAAAGGCCTAAGCTTAAAATCATTCGACCTCAAACAAATTTCATTGACCTCACACTCTATGACACCACTCCATCTCCTAAGTCTCTGATGAGACGAAAAGTGTACCCGTTTTAAGGGGTCATTTAAGCCCTAATTCGAGTAAATGTGATCAAATATTGCCCTAAATCGTTCCTTTTGTCATTTTAGGTACTTTTGAGAAGAATTCTGGAAAACATGCTAATTTGGACGTTTTTGGAGCATAAAAGTGAAGAAAACGACAAAGTCTCAAAAGAAGCTGGAAAACCTACCTGACGGCGTCAGAGTCACAAGGTGACGCCGTCAGCCAACATGGACAAAGGAGTGAAATCAGATTACACTAGACGCCCTATGAAGAAAACAAGATGTTTACACTTGACGGCGTCAGGTGTAGAAGAAGTAGGCCGTCATGTGTAATGTTAAAGAGTGACGGCCCAGAGCACATTTACAAGTGACGGCGTCAGAAGTAGATCTAGGCCATCCGAGAACCCTAATGACGGCGAGCTGACGGCGTCAGAACCCATAACCTGACGCCGTCAGAATGTAAAATCTATATATACTTTTCTATTTTTCATTCATTAGTGTGGAACTTTTGGTACAAGTTTGGGAAAAACCCTAAAGACGAATTTGGCTGTATTTTCAAGGGTTTTTCACCCTTGAATCCTTCATGTTCAATTAAAGATAAGTCCTCACTTAAATTAATCAATATGTCTATGTGTTGGTTAATTATATCTTATGCTTGTCTTTCAATTAACATGCTAGGCTAGATTTTTCTTGTGTTTGCTTAGATCTAATGAAACCTAACTATTAATTATTGGTTGATTGGTGTGTTATTACTTTGTTGGGATGAATGTTTCATCAATGTTAGGCTTAAGAAAACTGGCAATACTCCTATATGGTAACATGCTTGAACGTCTTAAGAAACATGTAACTAAGGCATACTAGGTTATTAAGGTAGTATTTAACGCATGAGCCACTGTTTACAATCCCTATGATTATGTGTACGCATAGTTGTAGGAGGAGATAAGAGCTCATAGAATTGGGGAGATATGTATGCCACCCCATGAATTGTTAAGGAATACACCCGTCATCCACGCAAGTAATACATACACCAATTAACCGGTAAAAGATAGTTAGGGAGTAAGGAAGTCTAAGTAAACACATTTGTCTCCATATAAGTTTTCACAACCACAATAGTTTAGTTATTTTATTTTTATTGCAATTGTAGTTTTTGGGTTAGTTGACTAGCAACTAATTCCGCCCACTCCTCCAAAACCCGAGATTTTAATTGCTTTCCATAAAATATAAAAATACAAAAATAATCTTCCTTCGCCCTTAGACCTTTTAGAGTAGTTTTTCTAACCTAACGAACACTATTCCCTGTGAGAGAACGATCAATCCCCCGTACTTACCACTACACTATACTACACCGACCAGGTACACTGCCTGGTGGGATTGCAAGCTTCTCAAGATCCCTTGAGAGGTAAAACCTGTTGCGTGGTCGCAATCCCACGCACATCAAGTTTTTGGCGCCGCTGCCGGGGAATAGTTATTGTTTAGGTAGAATTTTTTTTATTTTATTAGGACTACTCACTAGATTCCTTTCTAGTGAGATTTTTATTTTATTTTTTTAGGATTTCTTTAATCTATCTTATTCTTTGTGCCTTTGTTCGTAATACTTCTTCATGAGTAATATTGATCGTTTGATCCCTGTTATTCGTGTTTTCCACCGTAGGAATTTTCAGTTACCCAACCTGCCCCCTATTGTTGAAAACGAAAACCCACCAAACCTATCACCTGATCATCACTTTGACAACCATTCTGATATGGACGAATCTGACCATGACACCGACCATGAAAATGGCCCCTTTTACTATTCGTCGGATTTCGATGAAGACCTAGGGAATGGGGAAGTAGTAGATGACCCTGAAGGGGATGAAAGAGCTAACCCTCTAGATTATGTTGACCCTAGAACAAAGATTGAGAAAGATAGTTTGTTTAACATGCAATTCCCTTGAAAAATTGGATTTAGAAGCTTTGACGCCTACCTTAATTCATCTTTGCCAATGAACATCATTTCACGTGCTGAATACAATAAAATCATGGTAAATGAGTTAGAGTATCAAGGAGATAATATTATTGCTAGGGCTAAGACTTTGCATGTGTTTGTGGGGAGCTTTACCTATCAAACAAACTTTATGGTTATAGAAGATCTAAGAGAGTTTATTGATAGTAACCTCACCCAAGTTGTGTTTGGGAAGCCCTTCAAAAGACTGACCAACTTAGATGAAAGACTAATGGAAGGGTTAAATACATTCTCAGATGGGGATGAGGATTTTGTTTATCAAATGCCCCGCGCACACCCTAGGTATAAAAACTTTTCTATTGAGAAATGTAATAGGTTTCCCCCCTGTGATATATTGAGTGAGAACGATATTAAAAAAGGACTTAAGTACCCCCATGAGAAGAATAAGAGGTACTTTCGCGGATGCTTAGAGCTTAATGATGATTATAAGAAGGATGAGGCGACATTTAGGTGGCTCACGCTTGGATACATGAGCATTAGTGACACTAGATGAGAGCACGTGACTTTGAGTCTAGCTACAAGACTCGTTAATAAAGAAAAGCGCTTCTTGGGAGGCAACCCAAGCTTTGTGTGTTTTGTTTGTTTGTTTATTAGATTTTATTTGTTTCCGTATGTATGATATTTCTTGTTATTGATTAATGATTCAAACTAACTTGTGAAAATGCTTTATTTTGTTTTTAACTTCGTCTTAACTACATATAAATGTATTTTGCAAAAGCTAAGTGTAAGGGAAATCTAAATCGGTTTATAAGAACGAATGAACATGAATCATAACAATGTAAATTAACATACATATTAGTATTTGTTTGAGTCAAATGCTTGTATCGAGTCATAATGAATTTTTGCAGGAATTCCAGGAAGTAAGCTCTAGTTTTTCCAGAATTTTTCCGGAAACTTAACATGAGAATTCTGTCAGATCATTTCTGACGGCGTCAGGCATTACAACCTGACGGCGTCAGGCAATAATTTTCTGCAATTTTTGAAAGTTTTGTTTTTCTTCCGGAAATAAAAAGTTTTGTTAATTCTCTAACTTATAATCTCCAGGAATTCTGCAAAAATATTCATTCCACAAGCATTATATCCTATTATAGATTATACCGCCGATTTTATGCGAGGTTGGCCTTTTTTTTTTTTTCAGGTTAACAGGTTATTTTGGACAAGAAGATGATTTATATTTTGGAAGGGAAGCTTTGAGCGTTCATCTTTCTTGGAAGAAGATCTAACCATGTTACCTCACTATCCACATCAAACGAATCAGGGGAGTATTTGATTTCATTCTTTCATTTTATTTACTTTTACATCTTCTATTTGAACATTGGGGACAATGTTCGGTTTAAGTGTAAGGGGGGTAAATGAAGGCACCTTAGAGAATACAATTGCGCTTGATTTTTGTTTGTTTGATAGTAAATTTGTAATAAAACCGAGAGAAATATTTGTTAGGGCAATTTTAGCGCCAATTTAAAATTTTTTACAACATTTAGAAGTGAGACTTTGGTCTTAATAAGCGTCTCATGGATAGGAAATTATATGACTAGCACAAAACCGTACCACTAAAAAATTTTCCACCCCAAATATGTGAGGTTCACCCCTAGAATTGGTAGGAAAAGCATCCATCTTTGATGCTATGATGTGTGTACCGGTAGCACTTAGATTCTAGAACTTGCGTTAGGACCATCTCAAATCCACAAGTGAGACTACATTCGTGTAGTTAGATCTACTACATGATAAGAGGCATTAGGATTAACCCTTTGTTTTACACCCGTGTTTTTGTTATAATTACATTGGCTACATTGGTCAAGTAATTCTCCCACACCCTTTGCGTTGTACCCATTTTTGGTACACGATACCCCTAGTACACCCCTCCGAGCCTATCTTTTCGTTTCGACCTTTGAGCATCTTACTCAAAGTGAGAATTTGTTACACCCCACTTAAATGTACACCCAAATCGCCTTAGCCTACCTTGTATGCACTCACCTTTAGTGCATTATTGTGACAACATTTGTTAAACCCTTTGTTAATTATCTAATCGATTACATGGTTGCTAAGTCGAGTCATATCCTTGTACATATTGTTTTGGGACGATTGGGACTCATGGGTAAAGTACTAGTGTAATGGAGTAATGGGGAAGAACAACATTATTACCCCCATATGTGCTAAATATTTTAAAAGTACTCCAAGTTTTTCAATTATCTTAATTCGAGTCATTAGAATAGTAATTGTAAAGTTATGTAAAAGTTCAAGTGTAAGGGGAGAACCGAGGCCCCTATGATGTATTATTTTGGATGGTAGGGCAAAAATGTATGCAAAAAAAAAAAAATCGAAAAATCAAGAAAAATACAAAAAAATTAGAAAAAGAAAAGTAGAAAAAACATACGGACTACCATCCCGTTTCTTTTATGTTTCTTTTAAGTTTTTGTTATTTTGTTTTTAGCTTAAGATTGAGTCGAGTCTTGGCTTAGCAACATTGTATAGTGCATGTATTTGATCATGATAATTAACTCGCCACCATTAAAATACCCTTTATTCCAACCAAACCGTGTTTATCATATCCCTACACCTTACGTTACAACCCTTTGGAAAGCCCTCTTTGATAGTTTATCTTAGGTGCTTACGCCTAGTGGAGGAGTAATTGATCCTCTCCCAAGCCTATGGTAATCTATTTGCTATGACAGGTAGTGAGAGATATTTTCCGTTTTCATTTATGAGATATAATTCTATGACACTTGAGAGATGAGAGTATCCAAACACTATTTGTGAGGTGCTAGTGTATGATTTCCGTGCTTATTATGATTAGGGTCGAATGACTATTTGTTGTAATTACTTTTATATTTGTGTTAAATGACCCCTAACTCATATTTTGATTGGAATAAAAGCTTATTTGCTTGAGGACAAGCAAATCTCAAGTGTAAGGGTATTTGATGAGACGAAAAGTGTACCCGTTTTAAGGGGTCATTTAAGCCCTAATTCGAGTAAATGTGATCAAATATTGCCCTAAATCGTTCCTTTTGTCATTTTAGGTACTTTTGAGAAGAATTCTGAAAAACATGCTAATTTGGACGTTTTTGGAGCATAAAAGTGAAGAAAACGACAAAGTCTCAAAAGAAGCTGGAAAACCTACCTGACGGCGTTAGAGTCACAAGGTGACGCCGTCAGCCAACATGGACAAAGGAGTGAAATCAGATTACACTAGACGCTCTTTGAAGAAAACAAGATGTTTACACCTGACGGCGTCAGGTGTTAGAAGAAGTAGGCCGTCATGTGTAATGTTAAAGAGTGACGGCCCAGAGCACATTTACAAGTGACGGCGTCAGAAGTAAATCTAGGCCATCCGAGAACCCTAATGACGGTGAGCTGACGGCGTCAGAACCCATAACCTGACGCCGTCAGAATGTAAAATCTATATATACTTTTCTATTTTTCATTCATTAGTGTGGAACTTTTGGTACAAGTTTGGGAAAAACCCTAAAGATGAATTTGGCTGTATTTTCAAGGGTTTTTCACCCTTGAATCCTTCATTTACACCCGTGTTTTTGTTATAATTACATTGGCTACATTGGTCAAGTAATTCTCCCACACCCTTTGCGTTGTACCCATTTTTGGTACACGATACCCCTAGTACACCCCTCCGAGCCCATCTTTTCGTTTCGACCTTTGAACATCTTACTCAAAGTGAGAATTTGTTACACCCCACTTAAATGTACACCCAAATCGCCTTAGCCTACCTTGTATGCACTTACCTTTAGTGCATTATTGTGACAACATTTGTTAAACCCTTTGTTAATTATCTAATCGATTACATGGTTGCTAAGTCGAGTCATATCCTTGTACATATTGTTTTGGAACGATTGGGACTCATGGGTAAAGTACTAGTGTAATGGAGTAATGGGGAAGAACAACATTATTACCCCCATATGTGCTAAATATTTTAAAAGTAATCCAAGTTTTTCAATTATCTTAATTCAAGTCATTAGAATAGTAATTGTAAAGTTATGTAAAAGTTCAAGTGTAAGGAGAGAACCGAGGCCCCTATGATGTATTATTTTGGATGGTAGGGTAAGAATGTATGCACACAAAAAAATGAAAAAAAAAATCGAAAAATCAAGAAAAATACAAAAAAATGTGAAAAAGAAAAGTAGAAAAAACATACGGACTACCATCCCGTTTCTTTTATGTTTGTTTATGTTTTTGTTATTTTGTTTTTAGCTTAAGATTGAGTCGAGTCTTGGCTTAGCAACATTGTATAGTGCATGTATTTGATCATGATAATTGACTCGCCATCATTAAAATACCCTTTATTCCAACCAAACCGTGTTTATCATATCCCTACACCTTACGTTACAACCCTTTTGAAAGCCCTCTTTGATAGTTTATCTTAGGTGCTTACGCCTAGTGGAAGAGTAATTGATCCTCTCCCAAGCCTATGGTAATCTATTTGCTATGACAGGTAGTGAGAGATATT
>LBNU01027277.1:2207-17374 GCA_014162995.1 Artemisia annua | reverse complement strand
CCACATCACCTTTCTCATCATTCATCAAAAACTTGTCACCTTTGCTTACTGAATCTAGTTCGGGTGCCTACACTCCATTCGTGAGTAATCAACCACCATCTCCCACTCACTCCATCTCATCACCAAGAAACCAACATCCTCTTCAAACAAACTCACCAAATCACAACACCACATCACCAAATGGGCCATTGGAAAACATTCCTTCCACACCACTATCATCTCCAACTCTTGGAAATTCACTTCCCTACTACATTGTTAACAACCACACGGTGGGGTGTGCTTGTTGTTACCATAACTTTCATCTCATCCACTCTCTTCGAGATGAACTACACATCATGTTTGGTCACATTGAGTTTCTCATTGCTCAACAAAATGTGCAACCAACTCCCCTTGCTTCCATGCCACCATCGGCAACACCTTCGGTTCCACCTTCATCCTCACCATCATCCACTCCACCATCTAACTAGATATTTATCAAATGTCTAGTTCAACAATAATCAAGTGGATGTTATATTTTGGACCAAGCATGCAATGGGAGATAACTTGTTGTACTAGTTTATGATTAGTGTTGTTGTCAAATGATGTGTTAGTTATGAAATTATTATGATTATCTTTGTATGCTTCTTGATTGAAATGAATGATTTGTTATGCTTTGAGTTATGATAATCTGTTGTGATATTGGTCATATTTTAACATGAAAATGGACTAAAACTATTTAACCTTAAAAATGGGAAGTTACTTAAATCACAACACATCTGCCAACCAGGACGCTTACTGCCCGCGGTCCTTTAAATAGATTGGCGGTCCTCCATCAATAAGGGACCATCCCCTATTTACGGGACCGTCCCCAATAGAGCTTACATTCAGATTTTAACTTTTGTCCTTCTATCTGATTCATGCTCTATAGAATTGATTTCACATCCATATCCATCCTATTCTTTCCATACTTTGATATACATATATGCTTGCATGTGCTTTGCTCTAACTTGTTTTTGTAGCACATCACCATAGCTCGATATCCCGGTGCCCTCATTAAGGGGGAGCACTTAGCTAGTGGGAGCTTGTATTCCGTCAACAACAACGACGATGCCCTTTCAAGGATGCGTGTGTTTTATCTCCTCAACATCAACGACACCTTTTTGATTCTACAAAAAGGGGGAGAAGTAACGGGAAAACTCATTAAAATTTTATCAACGCATAATTTTACCTAAAATGAGTTTATATTTTGTAATCATCAAAAAGGGGGAGATTGTTAATACAAATAATGTCAAAAACGTTATTCGCATTATTCGATCTTCTTGTATTTTGATAATCACAAAATATAAAGACATGTTACGTAAAGTTACGGTTAATAAGTTTTTAATCGAGGAAACTCGTTTCTTCTACGTAGCTTCTACAACGTCACTTCAGGTATGAACAAACTTTATACCGTCATTAGTTTGGTGATCAAAGAAGTTTATTTTCTTACAAACTTACATTTTTAAGTTAGACAAAATATTTTCACAAAAGTATTTTTGTGTTTTTAAAGAAATGTTTTATTAAGAAAATATATTCAAATTCAAATTCATAACAGCTAGTTTTCCCCCCAAAATAGCTGAATTTTCACCAGATAAGTTTTCACCACGTCAGGACAAAAATGGGAGCGTTTTTGTCGGGACGGTCCCTTAAAGTGGACGACGGTCCCTTATTGATAAAGGACCGTCGTCTATTTACGGGACCGTCCCTCTCACTCTTGACGTCTATAAATGCTAAACTGTTACACTTCAGAAAACAAGGTTTTTCACACACAAAACTTTTTGTTTTTATTTTCCCTTTAGTCTTTGATCACTATAACATGTCGGTATATATTTATAAGTGATTTCCTCTTCCGTCAAGTGCAAGATAAGAACTCTCGACATCAATGATGTCTCGAGATGTTATAGGTGTCCACACACAAACGTAACAAGTGTTACGGTGATAGGTTCTGTAAATAATGTCATTGTTTTCTGACTTGTGTGTGAGTCGAGGATGGGGATATTTGTGTGAACTTGGATGGTGATGTAGATCCAAGAAGTCTTGTAACTAGATTAGTTCATGTATTGGTTGTGAGGAGAGTGATGTCCTAGTGTGTAGGTTAGGACTTAGTCGAGTCATTATGTAAAGACTTGGATCGGGTGATGATCCAAGTGAGTCATGTGTGTAGTCTTGGTTCGGGTGAAGAACCAAGTGAGTCAAGTGTGTGAAGGCTTGGTTCGGGTGAAGAACCAAGTGTGTCAATTGTGTGAAGGCTTGGTTCGGGTGAAGAACCAAGTGTGTCAATTATGTGAAGGCTTGGATCGGGTGAAGATTCAAGTTGGACAAGAGTGCTTGTTCGTGTGGCCACGTGGGCCTTGGAGTAGATTGGTTCTAGCTACGATTAGAACTCGACATTATGCTTAGTGTCGTTAAACCTTGTGTAAGCATGTGTACGGATTGCTCCGCTTGAAGGAGTGTGTTGATATAGTGATTGATAACTCTCGAGTGTGGTACTTGGGGAGTGGAGTAGGACGGAGAGTGAGCTTCGTGCCGAACCACTATAAATTGCCGCGTCTCTTGGTTGTGTTCTTTCCTTTCTCTTTACTTTACTTGTTTATTTATGTATGTTAGTAGTTAATTTGATATCACATAACAAGTAGAATTCGACAAGTTTGCAAAAGAATATTAACCGGACCTAAAAACGGCGAAACGTTTTAACAACTAAAAAGAAACGGTGAAACTATTCAACCCCCCCTTCTAGTTTCTACAAAGGAGATCCAATATCTCCTTACTTGTTTACCATTGTGATGGAAGTGTTCAATCTCATTATGAAACAGAAGATAAAAGATAACAGGAATTTCAAATATCATTGGGGATGTAAAAGCTTAGAAATTACCAACTTATGCTTTGCTGATGACTTACTTGTTTTATGCCATGGTGATGTTTCTTCAGTAAAAGTGGTCAAAGATGCAATGGACTTATTCAGTAAAGTGTCTGGTTTGATTCCCAATCTAGGAAAAAGTACCATCTTCTTTGGAAATTTGAGTAATCAGGTTCAAACTCAAATTCTTGAAGTAATGCCTTTCAAAGTGGGTCAACTACCTGTAACTTACCTTGGAGTTCCTCTTATTTCAAAAAAGATTGGGTTAAATGAATGCAAATGCTTGGTGGATAAGGTTAGAATTGAAGCAAAGTGTTTAACTGGAAGAATAAAATGCTTACATATGCAGGAAGATTGCAACTGATTGCAGCTGTTCTTTCTTCAATGCATGTATATTGGGCATCAGTTTTCATTATTCCTAAGATGATTGTGAAAGAAATTGACAAGCTGCTTAAAGGATTTCTCTGGAGCCAAAGTGATAGTGCAAAAGGAAAAGCTAAAGTATCTTGGAAGCAGGTTCGTGAACCTAAATCTTAGGGTGGTCTTGGACTGAAGGAGTTAGGACAGTGGAATGAAGTTCTTATGTCAAAGCATCTATGGAATATTGCAAGTAATAAAGATTCAATTTGGGTTAAGTGGATCAATACTTTTAGGTTAAAAGGACAAAGTGTGTGGTCTGTGAAAGTTGATGCTAACTCAAGTTGTGGCTGGAAGCAAATTTTGTCCCTAAGAGATGTTATTAGACCACATGTGTTCAAGAAATTAGGAAATGGAAACACAACATTCTTTTGGCATGACAAATGGAATGATCAAGGTCCTCTGAGTAATAAATGTGATTTGTTTAACATCATCCTCAACAGTGAAGACAATGTGGCAAAAGTGAATGATATGATATGTGATCAAGGGTGGAAGTGGCCAGAGAGTTTAAGGGGCAATAACTTTTGTGAAACTGTGTCAGTGCCAAACATTAGTGATAGCATTAAAGACAGTTCTCTATGGATTACAAGCAATGGTGAGTATGTTCCTTTTTCCATCAGTAGAGTGTGGCAAGACATCAGGCACAATGATCAACAAACCATTTGGAGTGGACTTGTTTGGTATTCTCACTGCATTCCCAAACACTCCTTTATACTATGGCTTGCTATTCATGGAAGATTGGACACACAAGACAGAGTGATTAAATGGTTTCCTAATCAAGAATTGAAGTGTTCTCTTTGCAGTGAATGTATTGATAGTCATAGTCACCTTTTCTTTGATTGCCCATATTCTAACAAAGTGTGGAAGAAAATGTGCAACATTTTAGATCAGGGAGAGTTTGGATATGATTGGGAAGTGATGCGCGTGGATTGCAACACGCACTACGTTTTACCTCTCGAGGGATCTCGAGAAGCTTGCAATCCCCACCAGGCAGTGTACCTGACCGATGTAGTATAGTGAAGTGGCAAGTACCGGGGGATTGATCGTTCTCTCACAGGGAATAGTGTTCGTTAGGCTAAAGGCTACTCTAATCTAGGTCTAAGGGTGGAGGAAGATTCTTTTTGTATTTTTATATTTTATGAAAGCAGTAAAATCTCTGGTTTTGGAGGATAGGGCGGAATTAGTTGCTAGTCAACTAACCCAAGTTATCTACTTCTAAGCTACTTATATTTTTGTATTTTTTTGTTTTAGAGAAAATCAGTGGTGGAGAATAGTGTTTACTTAGATTTCATTACTCCCTAACTATCTTTTACCATGTAATTAGTATGTTGAGTTTGCGTGGATGACGGGTGTATTCCTAACAAGTCGTAGGGAGTGCGTTCAATTCCCTAACTCTATAAGTTCCTACCTCACTCTATGACGATACGTCAAGCATCCTATCATGAGCTCACCGATAGCAACCTATGCATGAAATACTACCTTAAAATCGATAACGCACATACGATTCACGTTTCTAAAGACGTTCAAGCTTGTTACCGTATAGGAGATTAGCCAGTTTTCTCTAGTCTAACGTAGATGAAACATTCATCCAAATACAATCACAACATACACATCACATGATAATCAATAGTTAGGTTTCATTAGATCTAAGCAAACACAAAGTAAATTAGCCTAGCATGTTAAAAGAAAGACAAGTACAAGCATAAATCACACAACACATAGACATATTGTATGAATAAAGACTTATCTTGGATTAAACATGCAAGTTAGAGGGGTTAGGATACCCTCTAAGGTCACTAATACACGAACTAGGGTTTAACCCTAAAGTTCTTCACACCAAAATTCGACTCTAGTTCTCCAAAGTTATATAAAGTAAAGAAAAATCGTTCTATATATATAGAAAACGCGGGCTGACGGCGTCAACCCAATAGGTGACGTCGTCAGCTCGGCGATTAGGGTTTTCAGACGGCCTTCCTTGACGTGGTCATAATTGCTGGTTCCAGATCTGACGGCCTTGGTTGACGGCGTCACCAATTTGCACTACGAACTCTCTGGCCCGTCACGAGTATTTTTCCAATTCTGGACTTCACTTGTTCCTGACGGCGTCACCTTGTAGAGTGTGACGGCGTCACCTTCTGTAATCTTCAAGGTCTTTTGAGTTTTTGTTGTTTTCCGCACTTTTTCACTCCGAAAACGCCCGAAAATGCTTCTTTTGTGATTTTCCCTTCAAAAGTACCTAAAATGAGAAAAGAAACGACTTTGGGTGAAATCCAAACCAAAAACATACGAATTAGGACTCAAACCGACCCCTAAAAACGTAACATTTTTCGTCTCATCAAATACCCTTACACTTGAGATTTGCTTGTCCTCAAGCAAATGCGCTTTTATTCCCAATTGAAAAACAAGTTAGAGGTCATTTAATGCGAACTTAAAAGTAATTACAAGATTTAGTCGTTCCGCTTTACTCAAAATAAGCACGGAGAAAATATACTAGCACCTCTCATGTAGTGTTTGGATACTCACATCTCTCGGTTGATAATATGTAGATATAATGTAAAGGAAATGGACAATATCACTCACTACCTGTCATAATAAATAGATTACCATAGGCTTGAGAGAGGATCAAAACCTTCTCCACTAAGGCGTAAGCACCTAGGATAACTATCAAAGAGGGCTTTACAAAAGGGTTATAACGGGAGGTTTAGGGATATGGAAAAACACGGTTTGGTTGGATAAGGGATAGTTTACTGGTGGCTAGTCAATCATCTTATTTAGTTACATATACAAGTGGCGTTGCCAAGCCAAGACTAGACTCAATCTTAAACTATCAAAAACAAAACAAAACAAAACTAAGAAATAAAAGATAGGTGTGGATGGTAGTCCGTATGTTTTTTTTTTTTTTCTTTTCTTTTTCTAATTTTTTTGTATTTTTTGATTTTTTTTTTTTTTTTTTTTTTTTTTTTTTTTTTTTTTTTTTTGCATACCTTTTTACCCTACCATCCAAAATAATACATCAATGGGGATTAAGCTTTCCCCTTACACTTGAACTTTTACATACTTTACATTTACTATTCTACGACTCGAATTGAAATAATTAAAACACTTGGAGTACTTTTGAAAACGTTTAGCACATATGGGGGTAATAAATGATGTTCTTCCCCATTACTCCATAACACTAGTACTTTACCCATGAGTCCCAATCATCCCAAAACAATATGTACAAGATATGACTCGACTTAGCAACAACGTAACTAATTAGATAATTGACAAGGGTTTAACAAATAACAATAATGCACTAAAGGTGAGTGCATACAAGGTAGGCTAAGGCGATTTGGTTGCACATTTGGGGTGGATTGTAAACAAATTCTTCCTTTAAGTATGATGCTTAAAGTTAGAAACGAAAGGGATAGGCTCTGAGGGGTGTACTAGGGGTATCGTGTACCAAAGATGGGTACATCGCAAAGGTGTGGGAGAATTACTTGACCAATGTAGCCAATGTAATTATAATACAGGTTTAAAACAAGGGTTATCCTAATGCCTCTTATCATGTAGTTAATCCTAATCTACACGAATGTAGTCTCACTTGTGGACTCGGAATGGTCACTAACGCAAGTTCTAGAATCTAAGTATTACCGGTACACACATGGGCACTAAAGTTGAGTGCTTCTCTTCCTACCAATTCTAGGGGTGAACCTCACATATTTGGGTGGAAAATTTTTGGTGGTACGGTTTTTTGTGCTAGTCATAAATTCTCCTATCCATGAGACGCTTATTAGGACTAAAGTTTCCCTCCTAATTAATGTAAAAAATTTTAAATTTGCTCTAAAATTACTCTAACAAGTGTTTCTCTCAGTTTTATTACACAATTACTATCAAACAAGCAAAAATCAAGCATAATGGTATCCTATGAGGTATCATTAATCTACCCTTATTTACCCCCCTTACACTTAAGTTGAACATTGTCCCCAATGTTCTAAAATAAGAAATGGAAGAGATAAAAGGTTAAAAGAATGAAATCGGATACTCCCCTGATTCGTTCTTTATGCAAGTGAAGTAACACGGTTAGATCCTCCTCCAAGAAGATGAACTATCAAAGCTTCCCTTCCAGTATATGCATCATCTTCTTGTCCTAAATAACCTGTTAAGATGGAAACACTACAAGAAACCTCGCATAAAATCGGCGGCATTATTCATATATATATATAGATGTATACCTAGAAAGCAAGTAAGATATAAGGCTTGTGGAATGATTTTTCTACAGATTTCCTGGAATTCATAAGAGAGATTTTTACAAACATACAAGTTCCGTTAGTAAACTTTAATCAACGAATAAATTCCAGAGTTTTGCACCTGACGTCGTCAGGTATTAACTCCTGACGCCGTCAGAGTGTTCTGACAGAAAGTTTAAGTTGAGTTTCCGGAAAATTTCTTGGAAAACCTTTGGCTCAATTCCTGGGAATTCTGCAGAAAAATTCATTATGACTCGATACAAGCATTTGACTCTAACAAGTGCGAATATGTAAATTAATTTCGTTGTTATGATTCATGTTTATTCGTTCTATATTAACCGATTTGGATGTCTCTTACACTTAGTTTATGCGAATTACCTTTATATGTAATTAAAACGAAGTTAAAAACAAAATAAAGCATTTTCACAATTTAGTTTGAAGCATGAATCAATAACAAGAAATGTAATTTACATACGGACACACAAAGACACACAAAAAAACACAAAACATGGGTTGCCTCCCAAGAAGCGCTTTTCTTTATTAATGAGTCTTGTAGCTAGACTCGAGGTCTTGCCTCGTTACGTGACCTCTTGTCCGGTTGTGCACTCCGGACCTAATTCTAGGCACTCTTTGTAGAATCCCATTATTTTTCTCATGACGTAGTCTACTCCTCTACGCTTATCTTCTTCATTCCTATAGTAGACCGCTTGCTTATGTTCTTTCTCAAGGTCTGATAAAAGCCGGTATTGCTCTANTTGCACAAACTTGTCAACTTTTACTCCTCGTATATGTTTCCTATTTATACACAAGTATTAACAACCTCTAGTGATAAAGACAAAGATGACATAAGCTAGTCAGGACAAAATGCTTACACATTTTGTCTCTGTTACATTAGGCTATATTGGGTAAAAGACAATTCTACTTTCTAACTGACAGTGATGACACTGTCCCTGACATTTTGCCTTTCAGGGAAAGTTTGACTTCAGGTGATAAGGACCCTGCCTTATCTCTTCAAAACTTTCCCGCTTCATCCCGCCTATTCTTCAGTCCTTAGCTCATTACTCTTCAGTCTTTAAATCACCTTTCTTTAGTTGTAGAGAAGTCTTGGGGTTCAGTGAGCTATTGTCATCACTCGCTGAACCCATCACCTTCTTCTTTGACTGGGGTGCCACTCACTGATTGACCGCCTCATTGAGTGGTGAGACTTTCTTCTTAGACTCGTCCTTAGTATCCTGAAGGTGACTCACTGAATGATTATTCACTCAGTGACCTGAAGTGTTCAAGGTTATCCAACACTTAGCGTAGTTTGTGTTCAAATTCAGTTCAGTGAGACTTGGGTACTGAAGGAACCCAACAGCTACATACAATAGGAATCTTTAATAAAGTTTGATACATTATGGTGTAATGTAGATACTCGAATACACAAAATAATACAAAAAGACAAGTTTCATACATACAGTAGGAAATTTTGAAGTCGACTACATATAATAGAAAGTTTTAAAATTGACTACATACAATAGCAATTTTGGTAAAGTTGAATATGTTATGGTGCAATTTGCCCAAGAGTTTAAATAGGTCACTTGGTTTGGCTTTATATACTCCCCCAAAAAAAAGAGCAAAAAAAAAAAAAAAAAAAAAAAAAAAAGGAAAAAAGCGATGACTTCGGGCTATCCAAAAAGGGTCGTCACCCTGGGATTAGTCGGCTCGCTATGTCGAGTCGGAACCCAGGTTAAAAAAAAAAAAAAAAAAAAAAAATCTTTTATCTTGTTCATAGTACATATGAAAAATATTATGGTGCGAGTAATTTGAGTTATGCTTTGGGAATATGTTTTTTTTAGCAATTAGTTACTGGTTTTGGAAGCTGGAAGTACGATAAAACTCTTGGACATGTTCATGAAATTGGAGATCTGAACCCCGGGGTCAAGCTATCAATGAATTAGCCAGGTTGCAGCAAAGGCTAAATTCCTTTTCACTTTTCGAGTGTAATCGAGATAATAGGAAGCGGGCTCTCGCATCACAACGTTATTCACCATTTACCTTGGAACGATACTCACACACGAACCTCGATAGTCTATATATCGCGAATAAATTTAAAACGTTAATAATTATAATTATACGTTTCGTTTAATTACCTAACACGATTTAATATTTCCCGAGCTTACGAAAAATTTCCTAAATACTCACTAATGTCATTGGGCCTCGGTCCAATATCCAAAATGTGCTAAGTGGGCCCACAGGACCCATTGGGCCTCGACCCAACATATACAACACCAAACGGACCCTTTTAATTTCTTTCTTTTCTTTTTGGGCTTGATCACACAAACGAGCCCAACAACAACTTAAGCCCAAACGCACCCCTTTGTTTTATTTCTCCCAGTCGCGACCAACGTTTACTTTGGCTCGTTTTCTTACAAATTCGACACTTGACACCCCAATATTATTGCACATCTCGTTTGTGCCTACTACTAAGAATCACGAGTGACAAAAATTATACATTA
Organism: Artemisia annua; assembly: GCA_014162995.1. Lineage (NCBI taxonomy): Eukaryota > Viridiplantae > Streptophyta > Magnoliopsida > Asterales > Asteraceae > Artemisia > Artemisia annua. Next base: position 7,355 of record LBNU01027277.1, on the reverse strand, counting down.
TAGTGAACGTTTAATACCTGAAAAATGGTCAAAGCAAAAGGTCTCACACGTTTGGTATAACTTAAAACACAAATTGGTTTTTCACTTCACAACAACTCATGTGTGTCCAAAATGCTGCCAAAGCTTTCCCCAATCACCATTTTACCAGGCTCATGATGTTTTGAGTACTTGAGAGCCTGGAACGAGTGGACAAGTCTTATACATTTCCTTTTTGTCTTGATACACTTGGAAGTTTTACACACATGCACATTGTTCATCATTTGATCTAAGTTGACACTCCATGCTCTTATGCACTTGCTCATTTCATCATTTGATTACTTGTGTACCTGAAAACAAGCTAGCTCAATGCCTTGTACTTATGCTTTTGTCTCGTTGTATTTGGAAGAGAAGATCACATGCAAATGGTAATCATTCGAGTCACTTACACACTCAATCTCATGCATTCCTGCTCAATTCATTATTGCATTCATGCACCAAACTCGTGTATATAACAGCTTGCATGCAATTCGATCAAACTCACACACAAATCACATATTACAAAAACTTACTAAGTCTTTCTAAGTTCCTGAGTACGAGAGTTCTTGCCAAGATTTCGTGGGCTTCGAATCAAGTTAAAGACCAACAATCACTCGTTCCTATATCCCCGAAGTACCAAGAATCGAGTTACATTCTTTGTTTGGCCTAGCTCAGTCTCTACAACGAGATTTACCCCACCTTTTGAGGTGAGGTGAGGCATTTTCTTCCTCTTTCCAATTATTTACTTTCGTTATGTTGTTGCAATACACGTTCACTTGACACCATTTACTCGTTATTTTCACATTTGACTCATACGTTTTATTAAACCTACTATTTATTCACTATGCTAACAATCGAGTACTATATATATTTGGAACTAATATTAACATCTAAACAATAAAAATGACACGTTTATAAGGTTGTGTGGTCACTTTAGCATTTTTGTGAAATACTTGGAAAATATTTGTGATATTGAAAACGTTTGCAAAACAAGCTAAGACGCTTAGCTTTAATTCGTTTACTCGTAAAATCTATTAACAACCTAAACATATTATTCGACATGCTAGATCTATGTTGTACCATTAATTAAGGGTCACCAATATTCGTAACTAATATAAGCATGTTAAATATCTTTTGGTCACGTTTACAAGTCACATTGTCACTTTCGTATAACATTAAAAGACTTGGAATTATTTTGAGACATTGAGCCTGATTTCAAAATGGCCTTAGACCCTTTAACTTTGGTCTCGTATTTATTATCTAGACACATAACACTATGATTTTTAAGCTTGACCTGATTGTTAGCATGTCAAACAATCAGTAGGCATAAATAACTTGATATATTACACACGTTAAACCTGTTTCCTAGACCTAAATCATAACGACATGGAGCAGTTTCTAAAACTTATAAATATAACGAAATGGGCTTAAGGCCCAATAAGCTGTTTTTAAGCAATCCAAATAAGCTGACCATATAAGCTCTTTTGAAATGTTATTAGGACATTTAAATAAGCCCAACCCCAGGCCCATTTACCCCAGAAGCCCATTGGATTGTTAAATGTTAATGGGCCACTAAATTAGTCTCGTTAAGGCCCATTTAGAGAAAACTTGCTTTTTAATGAAATAAGCGGTTTTGATAAGTTGAAAAAGCTATTTTAAGCTTATTTATAAAATAAAAATGTTAAACTTTCAATTTGGTGAAATTTGGACTAAATTTGCAAAATTTTATAAACGGGGGACTAAAAGTGTCAATTCTGTAAACCTTGGGTTAAAACTGCCATTTTGGTATTTTATGAATATAAACTGAAATCATTGAAACTTTTGGGTAAATAATGGTAATATTGATAGTTTGGACCTAAAATGTAATTATATTTAACTTTGGACTAATATTGTAAAAGTTATTCAGTTAGGGTTAAAAATGTAAATTTTGTGAAACTTAAAGGATCTTTCAGAAATATTATTTTATAAAAATTTGTAATAATGTTTTACATATATATATTTCGTAATAATTAAATAAATCGTTTCAATAAGATCTTATCGTTAACTATTTTATAAATATTCGTATAATCATATATAAGTATATAACGATATATATACCTAAGCACTTAATGTAAATATATTTTCATCATTTGCAAACCTTTGATTTATTAACGATGATTCCGTTTTACTACGACAAACGATCACATACTCACGAGTTATATTTATATATAACTTTGTTTTTGAACTTTAAGCATTTTAGCACACAAGCCACCTCTGCCACAAAATCATTATGTCATCCGACATTATTTCAAATCACAATTCTCGATAAGTCAAACTTATCTCAGATTTCCGTATTATTCAGGTTATCTTTTGAAGTCATTTCCATTTTCCACTTCTGACGTTACTTTATCTCTGCCTACCATAACCTTCAGGTGAGTTTCATAACTCCATTTTCTATTGTTTAACTATTTTATAAACGTTTTGGGGCAGATATATGCTCAACTACATGTTTTATACTTTTACAAGTACTCGTTAACTATTTACATATTGCTGTGAGTTCCATAGCCCCACCCTTTTACCTGTTTTGAATTACTTTCGGGGGAAATACATGCTTGTATTACATATAAACTTTACTACTTTACCTCAAACCTTATACTCAGTTGATAAAACACTCTACTTGTTATTGAAACATAATACTTGCTTTTACTTACAAAGGAACTATAAACTTTTGCGAATTACTATGAACTTATGAATCCACTTTTACAAATTTTATATCTCATGGAGAGATACCTGCTATAAACATGATTACAAGTGATTTTCAATTGTATGCTATACTCGATTCACTATTGCCTAAGTTTACTGTTATTGCCAAAAGTCCCCCGATCATGGACCTTAATCACTTGCGAGTGAACGTAAATAATTATGGATAGATCTATTAGGGACTGACAATCCTCGTTTGGTTTGTTAGGATAACCACCAAACGCACTTTATTTGATTTCATAGGTTATTGGCAAATACCTATCTTGGGGGCCTGGTTACTTTACGTCATTTTGATGCTTGTTAATCGTTGCATGTCATGAGGCTTAGGGCAATAGAGCAGTAGTACTGTAGTCATGATACAGTACTGCAATTACTAAATTTATGGGCGTATAACAACGTAGCCCACTGTTTTATCAAACTTCGAACTTGTGTTCACTATATAGCAGAAAATCACTATTACTTGGCAAATCATAACTATTTTGGTGTTGACCCATTTAGAGCAAACCAACCAACTATTTTGGTGTTGACCCATTTAGGGCAAACCAACCAACTATTTTGGTGTTGACCCATTTAGGGCAAACCAACCAACTATTTTTGGTGTTGACCCATTTAGGGCAAACCACCGAACTATTTTGTATTGACCCTGTTAGGGCAATCACCCAACCTTTGATTATTGAAAATCAACTGATTGTATGCCAACACTATGGATTCAGTCACTCTTTGATTTTGCTAATCAACTGTTTCAACTATAAATACTATGGATTTACTCACACTTTGATTTTGATAATCAACTGTTCATTTATAACTACTATGGACTCACAAACTCTTTGATTTGAAAATCAAATATTTATCTTATAAACTCTATGAACTTACCAACCTTTGTGTTGACGCTTTTAGCATGTATTTTATCTCAGGTCCATAATGAGCAAGGATGGCACGGAGGAGCACATATACTTATGAAGGCTATAAATTTTACTGTCATTCGAAAACTTATTTATTTAACTTTGAAACCAATGAGACCTCATTTTGTAAACTCTGGTATTTATACAATTTCGAATGATAAATCTTTTAAAACGACTAAATTGATGATCGTTTTCTACTATTAAACTGTTGTGCCATGAAGTAACACCCAATCTAAATTCCGCTGCATATTTTGAAAATTGGGGGTGTTACACCTTTCTTTTAACCTACAGTTAGTTTCAACTTACATGGATGGTCCCTGTGGTTTGCCCAAATTTTCACTCATTGTCCCTTAAAGTTGCATAGATAGTCCCTATCTTTGAAAAAAAATAAAACTAATGGTTTATTTTTTACCTGGTGTTAAGTGAGTTCTGTTATAATTTACACATTAGCCCTTTTGGTTAAATACTGTTACATCGTTTATCCTTTATGATAACAGCCTTTTATAATTTAAAAATTTTCGACTTTAGGTACGTCTTTATACCTTTTCTTACGTTTTTATCCGTTTTCGTCCGTTTTATACGTCTTCGTCCGTTTTTATCATTTTCCTTCCATTTTTATACGTCTTCGTGTGTCTTTATACGTTTTCATCTGTTTCTTATGTTTTTATCCGTTTTTATATGCTTTCATCCATTTTTATTAGCTTTTAACCGTTTCGTCAGTTTTTACGTTTTTCTTATGTTTTCATACGTTTTATCCACTTTTATACGTTTTTGCCCGTTTTCTTACACCATCATACGTTTTTTGTCCGTTTTTATACGTTTCCGTCCGTTTTCATACGTTTTTATCCGTTTTCATCCATTTTTATACGTTTTCGTCCTTTTTATGCTTAATCCGTTTTTATACGTTTTCTCTAGTTTTTATACGTTTTCGTCCGTTTTTCTCACGTTACTTACGTTTTTATACGTTTTCGCTTATTTTTATATGTTTTCGTCCATTTTCTCACGTTTCCATACGTTTTCATACACTTTTATAAATTTATATACATTTTCATACGTTTTTATCCATTTTTTATACGTTGTTGTCCGTTTTATAAGTATTTGTCTGTCTTTATATTTATGGAAATGTAAGAAAAATGTATAAATACGGACAAAAACGTATGCAAATATAGAAAACAGGCGAAAACGTATAAAAATGTATGAAAACGTATAAATCGGATAAAAACTTATAAAATCGGACCAAAACATATAAAAACAAATGAAAATTGATAAAAACGTATAAAATACGGATGAAAACGTATAAAATGGATGATGGACGTGGGATTGCGACCACGCAACAGGTTTTACCTCTCAAGGGATCTTGAGAAGCTTGCAATCCCACCAGGCAGTGTACCTGGTCGGTGTAGTATAGTGTAGTGGTAAGTACGGGGGATTGATCGTTCTCTCACAGGGAATAGTGTTCGTTAGGTTAGAAAAACTACTCTAAAAGGTCTAA
>LBNU01027275.1:29409-53971 GCA_014162995.1 Artemisia annua | reverse complement strand
TTACGTTTTTAGGGGTCCATTTTGAGTCTAAGTGTATGTTTTTTGGTTTGGATTTCCCCAAAGTCGTTTTCTTTTCTCATGTTTTGGTACCTTTTGAGGGAAAATCACAAAGAGAGCATTTTGGGCGTTTTTCCGAGTGAAAAAGTGCGGAAAACAACAAAAAACTCAAAAGACCTTGAAGATTACTGAAGGTCGACGCCGTCACACTCTACTTAAGTGACGCGTCAGGAACAGTGAAGTCCAGAAAGTGGAAAAAAGACTCGTGACGATCCAGAGAGTTTCGTAGTGTAAATTGTGACGCTGTCAACCAAAGGCCGTAGCATCTGGGAACCAGCAATTATGACTCACGTCAACCAAGGCAGTCGGAACCCTAATCCGCCGAAGCTGACGACGTCCACCACTATTGGGCCTGACCGCCGTCAGCCGCGTTTTCTATATATATAGAACGTTTTTTTTTCTTATTTTAAGAGGAATTTTTGGAGTTGGAGGAATTTAGGGTTTAACCCTAGTAACGTGTATTAACATGACCTTAGAGGGTATCCTAACCCCTCTAACTTGCATGTTTAATCCAAGATAAGTCTTTTATCATACAATATGTCCTATTGTTGTTGTGTGAATATATGCTTGTGCTTGTCTTTCTTTCAACATGCTAGGCTAATTTACTTTTGTGTTTGCTTAGTTCTAATGAAACCTACCACTATTGATCACATGTGATGTGTATGTTGTGATTGTGTTTGGGTGAATGTTTCATCTACGTTAGACTAGAGAAACTGGCTAATCTCCTATACGGTAAAAGCTTGAACGTCTTTAGAAACGTGAATCGTCATGTGCAGTTAATCCGATTTTAAGGTAGTCATTTCATGCATAGGTTGCTATCGGTGAGCTCATGATAAGGATGCTTGACGTATCGTCATAGAGTGAGGTAGGAACTTTAAGTTAGGGAAATTGAACACACTCCCCTACGATCTGTTGGAATACACCGTCATCCAGCAAACTCAACATACCTAATTACATGGTAAAGCATAGTTAGGGAGTAATGAAATCTAAGTAAACCTATCTCCACCACTTGATTTTCTCCAAACCAAAAATACAAAAATAAAGTAGATAAAAGTAGATAACTTGGGTTTTTAAAGTTTTTTTTTTTGGAACTAAAGCCAACCCCTTTAAAATTCCCCCGCCCCTCCCCCCTCCCCCTTTTTCCAAAACCAGAGGATTTTTATTTTTTAAACCTTTGCTTTCCCCCCCCAAACATAAAACAACCATAAAAAAAATAACAAAAAAAAAAAGAGTCCTTTTTTCCCCCCCCTTTATTTTCCCAACCCCCTTAGACCCCCCCTAGAATTTTTTTTTTTAGAGGGTAGCCCCCCCCTTTTTTTTTTTAAGCCCTAAACCCGGAAACACCATTATTCCCTGTTGGGGAAAAAGAGAACCGATCAAATTTTCCCCCCCCCCCCCGATTACTTTTTTGGGGCCCAAAAAACTAACAACCCTATACCTACAATTCGTTCCAAGGGGGTAACACTTTTATGCCCTTTTTTATTGGTTGGGGGAAAATTTTTTTTTCTTGGGGGGCCACCCCAAAGCCCCTTTTTTCTCCTTTTCGAGATTCCCAAATCGAGAAGGAAGTAAGTAGTTTGGGCCCCGTGGTTTTTTTTTTTTTTTTGGGCCAAATTCCAAAACGCGCAATCCAGTTTATTTTTTTTTCGGGGCCGCCCGCCTTTTGGCGGGGGAAATAAGTTTTTTTTTTAATTTTTTTTTGGTTTTTTTTTTTTTTTTTTTTAGGTTAGTTTTTTAAGTTTTCCTTTAAGAAATTAGGGGTTCCCTTACTTCCCCCAAAACTTAAAGAACCCTTCCCCCCCTTTTTTTCTTTTTCCCTAGTGGGGAGAATTTTTTTCTTTTTGTTTTTTTTTTTTATTTTTTTTCCCCTAGGAATCCCCCCTCTTTTAGTCCCCTATCCTCAAAATTTCCCTTTTCCCGTTTTGGCCCTTTTTTTGTTCCCCCCCCCGTTAAACCCAATTTAAACCATACCCCCCGCCCCAAAAATCATCGCGGAAGGTTTTGGGGGTTAAAAAAATAATTTCCCCCCTTTTTGATTCCCCCCAAACAAAAACCCCAAAAATTTTCCCCAAAACTTAAAACCCCCCCACACCCTTTCCCACCCCCTAAGAGCCCCCCCCCGGCAAACCTTTTTTTTAGGAGGGAGTAAACTTCCCCCGAACCCCGCTTTAAAAGCCAACCAAAAAAAGGGCCCCCCTTTTTTTATCCCGAAAACACCAAATTTTGGAGCTTTCCAACCCAAAGGGGGAGCCCAAAATGTGAAAAAAAAAAAAAAAAAAAAAAAAAAACCAAAACCCCTTTTGGAGAAATTCCGAACACCCCCAAAAATTCAACGGGTTTTTTTTTTTGGGGGTTGCAAAAGCCCGGAATTTTTTTGCGGGGCAATTTCCCATGGTTTTGGGGGGCTGTTTCCCCCCCCCCGTTTCCCCGAAGACCCCCAAATCCCCCCAAACCCCTTAAAGGGGGATTTTTTCCTCACAAAATTTCCCCCCCCGTAGAAATTCCCCAAAAATAGAAACCTCTTTTAAAAGTGTTTTTTTTTCTTGACCAACTCGAAGGAGACCCCCAAAAACCCCCCCGACTTTACGGCCCCCCTTAATTTTCCCAAATTTTTTTTCCCTCTTTCTTACCCGGTGCGACCCAAAAAGCCCCCCTAGGTTTTCCCAATGGCCCCCTTTTTTTCTTGAAGGGCCCCCCCCGGGCTTTCCCCCCCCCCGCCCAAGGATATCCATCAAAACCCCCCAACACTTTGGGGGGGGGACCCCGAAACCTAAAACCCCCACTTTTTTCTCCCTTTCCCCCCTTGGCCCCATCCTTTCCCCTTTCCCTTTTCCCCCAAAAACAACAACAAAACGGGGAAGGGAAAGGGAAGGGAAAAAAAGAAGAAGGGAAGATCGGGCCAAGGGGAAAAAAGATAGGGTGGTTTTTAGGTTTCCCCCCCGTCCAAAGTTGGTGGGGGATGGGGATTTCCATTGCGGGGGAAAACGCCGCCCCCTTTTCCCCAAGCCATTTTTTTGGGACCTAAGCTTTTGGGGGGTTCCCCCAAACGTTTAGAAGAGAAAAATTTGGGGGAAAATAAGGCCAAGGGTAGTCCCGGGTTTTTTGGGGTCCCCCCCTTTTTTTCTTTCCCCGGAAAGCTCGGTCCCAAAACAAACCTACGAGGGAGGGTCCCCCCCTTTAAATTTGGGAAAAAAAAAATCTAACGATTTTTGAAAAGGAAAAATCCTTTTTTAAGGTGTTTTTTGAAAATTTTTTTTTTTTGTGGGTTTTTTCTTCCGAAACGAAAGCACAAATGGAAAAAAATGCGCAAAAAATTTCCGCGCTTTTTTTTTGCACCCCAACCCGGATTTTTGGTTGGTCCTGGAAATCTTCAAGGGTTTGTTTTCCCCCAAACAAATTTGGGGCTTTTTTTTCCCTTGGTTGAAAAAAGCTCAAAAATGGGTGTTTTTTTTTTTTTTCCGAAATTTAGCCTTTTTTGGTGGCCTAGGTTCCGGGAAGTACCTCCCTTCCCCTAAAGGTTTTTTTTTTTTTTTTGCGGGCCCTTTTTTCTTTTAGGGGTTTTTTGGGTTTTTTCCTTTAGTTTGAAAATTTTTGGGGTTTTCATGAGTTTGGGAAAAATCAAAAGGAAAAAAAATTTAATTTAAACCAAAAAACCTTCCCCAATTTGAAAAATTGGCGGATGGTTAATGGTTTATTAAAAACGGAACAAAGGGCAAAAAAAAAAACGAAGAAATTGAAAAGAAAAAAATAAGAACTAAAAGAACAGGATTGCTCCCGTAAAGAAAAAAAATTAAAAACAAAATCCTTTTTTCAACTAGAAAAAAGGAGTTTCTTAGGTGAAGTAAAAGAACCCTTATAAATCCATTTTTAAGAAGAAATAAAAAAAATCTAAAACCTAAAAAAACCAATAAAATTAACTTTTCCCCGGCAAAAAGCGGCCGCCAAAAAAACCTTTGAAAAATGCCCCGGCGTTGGAAATTTTTGCCCAAAAACAAAACGCCACCTTTTTTACCGTTTTTTTTGTTTTAAAAACCCTCCTCGAGGGAATTTCTCCGAGAAAGCCTCTTTTGCCCAAATCCCCCCCCACCCAAGGCCAAGTGTTAAAACAAACCTGACCGAATTGGTTTAAGTAAAAAAAGTTTTAGTGGGTAAAGTGGCCAAGTTTTTACCGGGGGAAAAATTTTTGAAAATTCCCGGTTTTTTTTCTCTTTTTTTCAAACAGGGAAAAAAAAAAACATACAAACTCGTTCCCCCCCCTGTTTTTTAAAGGCTTTAAAGGCCCTTTTTAAACTGCTAAATCTTTAGGGTTCCCTAAGGGGGTTTTGGAAAAGGAAAACGAAACTTTTTCCTTTTTTTTTTTGTATTTTTTATTGTTTTTATGAAAAGGCAAAGTTAAAAAAAAAATTTTTTCTTTCCTGGTTTTTTTTTTTTTGGAGGAGAGGGCGGGGAAAATTAGTTTTTTTTTTTTTTCTTGCTTTAAGTCAACTTAACCCAAAGGTTAAAAATCCTTTTTTTTTTTTTTTTTAACCTTTTTTTTTAATCTTTACTTTTTTTATTATTTTTTTTTTTTTGTTATTTTTTTTTTTTGGTTTTTTTTTTTGAAAAAGGAAAAAATCAGTGGTGGAAGAGTTTAAAAAAAAAAAAAAAGTGGGTTTACTTTTAAGAAAATTTTTTTCAATTACTCCCTTTTAAACTAAATCTTGTTTTTTTTTAAACCCAAATTGTTAATTTAGTAAAAAAATTGTTTTTTGAGGTTTTTTTTTTTTTTTTGCGTGGAAAAATGAAAAACGGGGGTTTGTAATTTTTTCTTTAAAAAACAAGTTTCCGTAAAAGGGAAAAGTGGGCGTTTCCCAATTCCCCTTTAAACTCTTAATAAAATTTTCCTTACCTTTTTTTTTTTTTTTTTTCCACCTTTTCCTAAAATGACCCCGATACGTCAAAAGCAAATTCCCTATTCAAAACTTTGAGCTTCAAAAACCCGAATTAAAAGCAACCTAAAAAAAAATGCAAATGAAAAAATTTCTACCCTTTTAAAAAATGCGATTTTTTTAACCGCCACAAGTAACGAAATCACCGTTTTTTTTTTTTTTTTCCCCCCTAAAGAAGTTTCTCCAAAGCTTTTTTGTTGTTTTTTTTTTACCGTAAATAGGAAGATTTTAAGCCCAGTCTTTTCTCCCTAAGGTCCTTTTAACCGTTAAAAAAAAAAAAAGATGAAACATTTCCCAAACCCCCAAAACAACCAATCACAACCAATTTAACAACATCCAAAACAAATGAAATTTAAATCCCAAATTATTTTAGGGTTTTTTTTTTTTTCAATTAGAACTAAAAAGCAAACCACCAAAAAGTTAAATTTTTAGCCCTTAAAGCAAAAAAATGGCTTTTTTTTGAAGAAAAAAGACCAAAGCCAAAAACCAAAGCCATAAAAATTTAAAATTTTCAAAACACCAACAACTAAAAGAGGCAAATATTGTTTTGGGTAATTGAAAATAGAGAACTTTTTTTTATTCTTGGAATTAAAAAAACCAATGCCAAGTTTTTAAAAGAGGGGTTTTTTTTTTTTTTTAAGGATTAAATATATATATATATATAAGTTTAACAAAAGCAGAAATAAAGCTTAGAAATTTATACAAGAGCTTAGGTAATCTTAGATAATCAGAAATATAACAACTTTAGAAATAATTAAGAGCTTATGAAAGTGGAAGCTAAAAACAGATTAAAGTAGTAAAGTGCAAAGAAACTTAAATTTTATTAAAATTGAAAGCAAAATTACATAAGAAGGCTTAAAAACATTACAATGAAAGCTGAGATTACATTAAAGCTGCTATCTAAAAACCTACACACCTACAACTGAGGAGTAGAGTCCCTTTTATAGTCTTCAATGGCGGTGGAAGGCCTTCTTGAAGCTTCAGGAATTCCTTATCCATTCTCTTGATCCTTCCCATTAGAACCTTCATGAATTTGCTAATTCTTCTTATCCATTCTTGTGCCACATATACTTCTTAGACCCTCTGACATCTTCTGACACTTTCTAGAATCCAAATGATTGGGTAATTGTCAAGGTAATTAGGTAATTGGGAGTGGGGTGAAAGCTAGGGTTCTAGCTACAGTAAATTAGTCTGGGTTGAGAGGGTGAATTGGGGGGCGGGTAAATTGAAATGGGTAGTAAATGTTTTTAGGGTCGGGTTGGGTTAAAGGGGTGCCGGGTTTTATTATTTTAAGGGGAGTGGGCTTATGTATTATTGGGCCAGTGGTGAAAGGGTAGTGGGTTTAGGGATTAGTGGGATGGGTTTAAAAGGATTTGGTTTATAGTTGGGTTTATTAATAGTGAGTTTAATTAGGTTGGTGTTTATAAGAATTTAGGATAAAAATTGACAAGGTCCAAACTTGTAAAATCATATTTTATAGGGACCAATTCTGCCAACTTTTATAAATATTATCCAAGGGTCTCTTTTGTCTTTTCTTCATACTTTAAGGACTGGAATGGACTTCTTGAGCTTCTTTTGGCTTTTTAGCGTTCACGGCCTCGGCTTATGACTCTTTCCATATCTCGTGCTTGTTTTTAGTGATTTTGGCTCGGTTTTTGTCGTTTTCTCATATTTTATTACCTGCATGTACAAAAACACAAAAACATATATATTTGGCAATTATGGTCGGGTTTTTGATCTTTTTGGTCTTAATTTGGTCAAGAAAAGGTATGTGTTTAAGCACATATCAAGAAACACGGCTCGCCAAACTCGAGAATCAATTCAGACAACAGCAAGCCGACATGAATAACAAGGTTGGTAACCTGTTGAATGCTATAAATGATCACATTGCTAGTAAACCAACACGAGCTGAAGAGGTCAAGTCCGTTACCTTCATTAACCAACCGCCTTCACCTGTGAAAATTAAGAGCCCTAGTAAATTCTTCAAACATATGTCACCAAATAAAAAAGAAACTGGGGATCCCTCTGCCTCCTCTACTTAATTTATAGGGACCAATTCTGCCAACTTTTATAAATATTATCCAAGGGTCTCTTTTGTCTTTTCTTCATACTTTAAGGACTGGAATGGACTTCTTGAGCTTCTTTTGGCTTTTTAGCGTTCCCGGCCTCGGCTTATGACTCTTTCCATATCTCGTGCTTGTTTTTAGTGATTTTGGCTCGGTTTTTGTCGTTTTCTCATATTTTATTACCTGCATGTACAAAAACACAAAAACATATATATTTGGCAATTATGGTCGGGTTTTTGATCTTTTTGGTCTTAATTTGGTCAAGAAAAGGTATGTGTTTAAGCACATACCAAAATCCCCCAGACTAAGATATTGCCGTGTCCTCACGCAATGTTATAAGCTCACATTTTTAAAATCTAAAATTCCTCATCTCTTTTTACCAACTTTGAAAGTAGCAAAATTTTCAAAAGAGACTACTAAATTTTAAATCCCAAAAATGCCCCGGCTATCCTACTTATCTATATATTTACAACCTAACTTTATTCGGGTGACGGTATGTTAACTTTTCATTATCCTAGGGATAACTTTTAGGATCATAGAGTAGAAACACGACTCAGAGAGAAGTGACCGTACGGATAAAATTCATCGTCCCTGATTTTTCACAAGTTCCCAAGCCAAGCGTAAAAACGAGATCACAGCTTATTTACAAGTTAGATGCTAACGCTACTCATGGAAGTTACTTGTGAAACCCCTCGTTCCCATTTTCCTATTTTTGTATCTATTTATTTTATTTTTGTGAGAGAAATGAATTTCTTCATATTCTTCTCGTTTCGATAATTTTTAGTCCGATAAAGATATTAAGTTTTAGACGCTAAGTAGTTATTGATCTTCTCACAAGAATCGTTGCGAATGAAAATGAGGTCCACATCAAGGAATTTAAACTTATTCATATATTTTTGACTTTCTCTCTCTCTTTTTTTTTGTTTTGTTTTGTTTTGACAACGCATACTACGGAGCTTCACGGGGTAATTCCAAGACCTTAGACCTACTCGGAGTAAAGGACCCAAGGGCCGTTACGACGGAGAGTTCCAAGACTCTAGACATTCCTGAAATGAGGATCCAAGGTGGTTAGACCAAGACCTCACACATTCCTGAACTAGAGGTCCAAGGGCCGGCGCAAGAGGGTAGCCAAGACCTAAAACCTTTTGGAACCAAGGATCCAAGGGCCCGATCTCGAACCGTAGCTTATTCACTCAACATTCACTTATTTATTTATTATTACCTCGATGTGTACCCAATTTTCAAAGCAAGGATTTTTGTGAGAAAATCAAGAACTAATTGTCGGCTAAAAGTCGATATCCTTAATTATTTTAACAATTATATATGTGGTGAGACAATTTTGTGGGAACAAAAGGTCACAAGTACCCTCGATGAGCCTTAAAGAGAACCAACTACTCCATGCTTAGCATCTAACTTCTAAGTAAACTCTATCATTTCTCGTTCTCCGCAAATTTAAAATCTTCCGCGGATGCTTAGCCTATAATCAAGTATTATGATTATGAAAGGTTAAGGGAACAAGCTAGGGCTCAACACGCCCGATCAAGTCAAAATTTTATTCCTACTCTCACCAGCGGAAAAGTCAACATTATGCCAAAACTTATTATATTTTCGTAATTTTTTAATTTTTTTCTCATTTTTTTGTACTTTTTTCGTTAAAATTTTTCAAATTTTTCGGAAAAACGGGGTTGCGTGAGTACTCGGCAAAAATACAAGGCAAAAATCGAATCGAAAGATTCACCCCCCCAGACTAAAGTGAAACAGTGTCCTCAATGTTTCTAAGGTAAGGGTAACCTATGTAAATCTAAGGCCGTTTATTAGGTATGCCAAATAGATAAACGTTAGACGAAACGATTAGGATATGAGAAGCATCGAAAATTGAGACTCGAGTGGAGAAGGGACAAGCAGGACGAGCACGAGAGTCTTCATTTTCGGGCTATCTGGACATAAAACACAAGCACAAACTCAAACAACACGAGAAAATGGAAGAGGGAACCCTCCTCATGGTTATTTATTTAAAAAAGAAAATAGAAAGAAAAAGGATAAAAATGATAAGCATGGGATGCCTCCCACGAAGAGCTTGTTTATTATCGAGTCGCATAGCTAAGAATCGCCCCGAATTTAGTTATCCTTGGGGGAGCAAGTGACTCACGGCATGAAAGTAGTAGAAATGCCGGGGTCAAAAATGAAATCTTCACTCCTGATGGAGTGAAAAAGAAGAGAAGTCACATTAAAGCTCGACGGGGTAATATCAAGGACAACCACGAGAGGGAGGGTGGGGATCATGTTAGCAATAAGTAGACTCTCCTGATAGGAATTTTCTCCTCCCGGGTCAACAATAGTGTCCTCATTCCCAGTATGAAATGATAGCAATGTCCTAATCTTCATGAAGAATAGGGGTTTTTGATTAGAAATAAGCAAAGGGGATTCATTTTCCTCCAGAATTAAAAGTTCCTTAGTGGAAGGAGACTTAAAATTCTCGTTTAGAGTCAATTTCATCAAAGGATGAATTTTTCCATCATCGAGTATACCTGGATTAAACACTTTGTCTTCACATGAAAACTCAGCAGGGTACTCGATGGAAGACTCAAAGGAGAAAAAGAAATCACCCTCGGGGGCATGAGGAGATAAATCATTTTGTTCAATTGTAGTTTCAATTAGGGTTTCTAATTTAGGTTCTTTGTCATTAATGTTTTTATCCTTAGAAAGTTTGCCATATAAAAGATTTTTCCATTCTGTTTGATCGGCCCTAAAATCGAAAAGGTCGTCATTAATTTGGAAATCGTTAAGCTCGGAGTAAGAATCAAGTGATGGAGCATGATACAAAAGATTTTCGACGCCTTCATGAGCAGCATGAAAGTCAAAGAGATCATTATCGTCGTCTAATGGAAATGGATCATCATGAGCGAGTTCATCGGCGAACTCCTCGGGATAAGAATCACATTTAGACGGATCATGGTTTAACAAAAATTCTAATTCTTTCAAATCAGATTCAAAGTCAAAGAGATCGTCCATATCCCCCGGTGGGATTGGATCGATGTGAGTGAGTTCATCGGCGAACTCCTCAAGAAGAGAATTGATTCTAGAAGTGGTACTGCCACTGCTTAGCTCATTTGACTTAGAATTGATAACACGAACGGATTCAGTTGGCTTATCATCTGGAGGGAGTAAAGGTGACGGCTCATTATATAACATCTCTTAAAGTGAACGAATATCTCCCTCCGGATCCAAGACGGTAGCATCAATTTCTGGTGAAATTGGCTCATCATGAAATAAGACCTCAAGCTCTTCCTTAGTGAAAACACTTTTCTCAACCGGTGTGAGAGAAGGGGAAGAGTCGGAAAGGACTGGTTCAGACGCAGGAGTGGGATTGCCACTCAAAAATTCAAGAACTTTTTGAGCATACTCCTCAGAAGTAACGTCAATAACATCAATTTGGTTAACCGATACATAATTGGAGGAGTATCTCGCGGTTTGATCGAGATTAAACGTAACGGCTTCATTTCCAACTCGGAGGGTAATCTCTTCATCGTAAACATCAATCAACGCGCGGCCCGTCCTTAGGAATCCTCTCCCGAGAATGAGAGGAACCCGTGGATCAGCATCGAAATCGACAATCACAAAATCGGCAGGGAAGTGGAACTTTCCAACGTTCACGAAAACGTCTTCGGCTATACCGAGAGGATGAGAAGTAGAACGATCCGCGAGCTCAAGAGTCATGCACGTCGGGGTGAGCTCGGGAAGTGAAAGTTTCTTCCAGATGGATAACGGCATAAGGTTAATGCTAGCACCGAGATCGGCCAAGGCGAAGCATTGAACCATACCCGGGAAATTGCAAGGGATCAAGAATTTGCCAGGGTCTCTGAGCTTTTCGGGAAGCTTCTTAAGGAGAACCGCTGAGCAATGTTCGTTCAAGGGTGTTTTGGTCATTTCGAAAATTTATCTTTATTAGTCAATAAGCCCTTAATCATAGACGCAAACTTTGGCATTAGAAGAATAGCATCCGCGAGACTGATATCGAAATGTATGTCTTGGAAAATCTGATAGAACTTCTCCATTTGTTGTTGATTTTTGTCCCGGAGCTTTTGTTCAGTGAGTCTAGACGGATAAGGAAGTTTGGTCTTAATGGGAATTTCTTGATCACAAACGACTTTTTCTTTTTGCTTAGATGGTTGGACAACCGGAGGTTGGATGTCTTCGGTCCTTCCGTTATTAGTAGGAAGTTCCGTATCCTTTGTCGCCTCGGTTTCACGGTCGACTACCTTAGGAGGAATGGAAGAAGAAACGGGAGTCGGAGTCGGAGCCGTGGGTCCATCATACTTAACACCACTACGAGTCGTGATCGCCTTAGCATCACCCCTAGGGTCGATCATTTAAAGACTTCTTGATTTCAGTTAATTCCTTAATTAATATCCTTGTTGTATGTTCATGATTTTTATTGATCATTTGTTGATTTTGAACATCAAGAATTAAACGTTTCTATAACTCATCCGTGGGCGATGAACTTTGAGCAGCATTTTGATTTTGATAAAAGTTTTGCCCCGGATTATTTTGAAAACCTTGACCATAAAAATTTCCTTGATTAGCATTGTTTCCTTGATTAAAATTCCCATAATTTTGAAAATTCCCCTTATTAAAATTCCCTTGATTAGCATTTTGATAATTTCCTTGAAAATTCCCTTGATTTCCATAATTAANGATGAACTTTGAGCAGCATTTTGATTTTGATAAAAGTTTTGCCCCGGATTATTTTGAAAACCTTGACCATAAAAATTTCCTTGATTAGCATTGTTTCCTTGATTAAAATTCCCATAATTTTGAAAATTCCCCTTATTAAAATTCCCTTGATTAGCATTTTGATAATTTCCTTGAAAATTCCCTTGATTTCCATAATTAAAATTTCCTTGATTTTGATAAAAATTCCCTTGATTCGGGCCTTGATTTTGAAAATTTCCCTGATTTTGAAAATCCCGATTTTGTGATTGATTGAAATTGCCCTGATTTTGATTAGTAAAACCCTGATTAACCCTAGATTGATTCTGATTTGGTTGATTATTCTTATTAAACACATTGGGGTTCGGGTTGTTGAAACCGGGTGGTCCAAGGTAGTTGTTAGAACGGTAGCTGAGGAGATTACGGTCTCCTTGGGGTGGGTAAACATTACCTCCCGTGTTTGCGGAGTAGACGTTCTCTTGAGTGTAGCCACCGGCGGCTGGGCACTCGTAATACGGATGTGGACCACCACAAGTCTCACAACTTGGGTTAATAGCGTGAACGGGTTGGGCCGGTTTTTCTTTTTCTTTGACGAGAAGACCAATTTGTTTGGTAAGAGTCGTAAGAACATTCATCACA
This sequence comes from Artemisia annua, assembly GCA_014162995.1. Taxonomy (NCBI): domain Eukaryota; kingdom Viridiplantae; phylum Streptophyta; class Magnoliopsida; order Asterales; family Asteraceae; genus Artemisia; species Artemisia annua. The sequence goes on along the minus strand of LBNU01027275.1, from coordinate 41,571 downwards.
TCATCATTAGGTTTGCTATTAGTACTTGAGACTTGGGTTTTGCATCTAGAACTCCTCACTTTTGCTTTGTTTTCAATGATGGTGAAAGCTTCTTGAGTGTTTCTAGACAACAGATTTCCACCCGCAGCATCATTGAGAGAATCTTGATCAGCGGGATTCAATCCATTATAGAAAGTATCGATCTGATGCAAGTCGGAAAACCCGTGATTAGGACATTTTTCGAGCAAATCCTTAAATCTATCCCACGCTTCACTGAATGATTCATCAAAACCTTGTTGGAATCGGAAAATCTGAGTTCGGAGATTAGAAGTTTTGGAAGGAGGATAGAAATGATTGATGAACTTGTTAGCTAGATCATTCCAAGTATGAATCGAGTTCGGTGGTTCCTTTTCTAGCCATGTACGGGCGGCTCCTTTGAGCGAAAAGGGAAACAATTTCATCTTAATCACATCATAAGGAACTTGATTGATCTTAATAGTTTCAGCAATATCGGTGAAATTCCTAATGTGAACGTAAGGGTCTTCGTGATCAAAACCGTGAAAGGATATACCCGTGATAAGATTGAGTAACCCGTGATTAATTTCAAATTGGTTTGCAGTGATATCGGGAATCACGATGGCCCTCCTAACACCTTGGAAGGGTGATTGGAGTTGTTCTTCCATCGGACGTAAATCATAAACCGGTTGGGGTCCCACCGGAGGGATCCCGTTTTGTTGTGCACCACCCACCGGCGGGGGTACAACATTTTGACCTTTATTGTTCATTTCCTCAACGGTTGGGAAAGGAATACGATTGTTTTGACGGATAATTCGCTCGGGATTCGAAAGTGGAGAAAGTAAGTCGTTAGACGAAGAACGGGTGTTCATACACCGAAACAAAAATGATAATCAAAAGAAACGAAAAACAACTTTGAGGTAAAATTATTTTTGGGTTTTTTAAGTATTAAAGCAAACAAAGAAAACAACAAGAAAAACTACTTTTATTTTATTTTTGGTAACCGCTACGTTAACCGTAACCGTTTCCCTTGAAATTACGCGCGGCGAGGCGGGAGGACGAGGTGCTCCGAAGATGCTTGAAAACCTGCCCTCTTCAGTCTGCAATTTAATGTCAAGACTTCCGTATTCCTCGTTTATTCGGTTGTAATCTCAATGTAATCAAAGCAACGACTAATTTCACGATTTGTTTTGTTGGTTATTTGGGCACGGTTTACAACACTTTCAAAGAAAGTGAGGATGTTTATTTTATTTTTTTGGATTTTATGAAAACACTTTAGGAAAAGTGTTTTTGTTTATTCTATTTTTGTATTTTTATAATATAACGAAAATAAGTAACTTCCGGGGAGGAAGGATCTTCAAATCACAAAAACAACGAACGGAATCGACGCACGTTTCAAGCCTTCCCCGACAGCGGCGCCAAAAATTTGATACACAACAACAATATATATAGTTTATATAGTAGTATATCTTCCGAGGATAGCACCGGTAAATATGTATCCCCGGGTCGTATTTCCCAACGAAGGCTTAAATGGAGCTCGTTGGTTCGTGATCGTGAGTCGTGAAGTGAACGTGAAGGGGTTAAAGGGGAATCCTAAACTAAAATTACACTACGGAAATAAATAACACAAATAAGGAAGCACGTAAACCTAAATCGTAATTAAAACCTAAAAACGTAATTAAAATGCAAAATAAACGCGACCGCGCAAAATAAAAAGTGAATTTAAAGCTACACTTATTCTACGGGGATGAAAATAATTTTCCTACTTACTAAAAGACAAAAGAAAATTTTAGGAAAAATAAAAATATTATTTTGACTTTTATTTAATTATTATTAATTAAAAACTATTATTAATTACTTAAATTATACTAAAATACTATTTAATATAAAATAAAGCTAGAAAAATAAAAGTTTAATTTTTAAAATTCTAAAATAACCTAATAATAATTTTAAAACAGAAAAATATTTTTTTGATTTTTTAATGAATTATTTTTAATTAAAAATGATTTAAAAATACTTTAAAACTAGTTTTAATTAAAAGAAATAGTAAATGGACTTAGAAAATTATGAAATTATTCTGGAAAAACTAAAATATTGTAATAAACCTAAGAAAAATAAAATTTCTAAAAATAAAGTCCTAATAAGCTATTTTGGACAAATAAGCAGTTGGATTAAGCACTTATTTATAAGCACTGTTCACCAATAAGCACCAAAGGTTCAAAACTGGTTCTTACAACTTAGATAAGCACAAGACAACTTAATTTGACCAGAAAATCTCCTAGAATAAGCTAAATAAGCAATTGGCAGTTTGGCAGAAACTATGCTCAAGAGCCCTACTTCTAGCTTAATTTTAAGCACCTAATAAGCTAATCAGTGCAACCTAATGGGGGCAAAAGGAAGACTACCTAGCAGAGACCCTAAGAACTACAAAAGCCCTAATTTTTATACACCAATTGAACCCTAATTAAGCCCTAGTTACAGCTACTGTAGCTTCTGTAGTAATGAGGAACAAGAGTTTGGACAGATTAGATAAAATGATTTAAGCCATTAGCTGTTGTTGGATTTACTTAAAATTGATTATATATGACCTATGCCAGCTTATCTAACCCTAGAAACAATCACAAGCCCTAATAAGACCTATTGATCTACTAAATTACCCCTAGAAGATGGCCTGTGGAAACAGTTTACTACCTAGGTTTGACTTTTGCTTAGCAACCTATGTTTGACTAATATGAATTTTAATGGACTAAATCTACTTAATAGTTCTTATTGATGATGTTTAAACCTAAGATAACTAATCCTAAACACTATTGCTATGAATTGAACCTAGAAATTTGTGACAGATAACACTTACATGGGCAGATTTAGGATTTAGACTTAATTTTGACTTTTTGAATGTGAAGGTGCAAGATTATGGTTGATTCTAACCTAATATAACCTAAAGACTAGGTTTATGCAAGAATTATAACAACCTAACAACTAAAACCCCAAATCTCAGCTTAAACCAAACACCCCTTTATTAGTACTTTTATACTACAACTTTGAAATTTTACCTTAAACCTACTGATTTTATAATCCTAACAAGTTACTTAATCAATATTAAAGCTATTTGGACCAAAGGAAACAACAAATTTCACCAAGAACACAATATGCAGATTATGTCTAAATAGAGGCAGTACACACTTGAAAACTATGCTAGAACATACAAAAGCATGAAATAAGCATACAATTAAGCTAAACACAACTATTATAGGCTAGATAAGCAGATTTAACTTAAAGACAAAAGCTAAATTAAGAATGTAGTAAAGAAAGGAAAAACTTACTTGAACTGAATGCTATGGAAGGAAGAACAATGCTACTGACATAAACTTACACAAGTTATGGAGGAACTTTAATGAGCTTATGAGGGTGGATACTGAGCTGAGAGAAGCTTATACCACCTTACTGCCAAAATAATATATATACATATATATATATATATATATATATATATATATATATATATATATATATATATATATATATATATATATATATATATATATATATATATATATATATATATATATATATATATATATATATATATATATATATATATATATATATATATATATATATATATATATATATATATATATATATATATATATATATATATATATATATATATATATATATATATATATATATATATATATATATATATATATATATATATATATATATATATATATATATATATGTATATATATACATTCGGAAAAAAAAAAAAAAAAAAAAAAAAGTTTGTAAGTTGTAACAAGAGTTAATATCAAAGATGTTTTTGTTAGATGTATCTTGGTGGATGGAAAATTTGGTGAAAGTTGCATCCTGTAACCTATTTATATCTCGGACTCTCATGTAGCTCACAATCAGTATTATATGTTTACTAGTGCTACAAAGCTATTTCACAGCGGGTTAAATACCACTATGATCTCTAGATTTTTATAACATTACAATATTGCTTTTAATTCAACGCATTATGTTGTATTATTGATTGATTTTTTCTTAGCTTAGATGAGACATTGCTTATTAAGTGAAATAGAGTAATTAATAAGATTGTATTATTGTGATGAGTCGCTGATAAATAATTGCTATAAAATTTACGTGGCTTGTATTTATTATCTTTCTAGTGGGGACTTTTCAAATCAAATCATACTTTATTTAGTAATAATTTTATTATTAGAAAATAATTTTTAAGTTTTTAAATTTGTTTTGTTGATATACTAAACAAGTAGAAGATCGATACAAAATTATAGATAAGCTGCAACTAACGATTGGATTAAACTTTTTGAATGATTATCTTTAATAATAAAAAATCATAAATAAAACAAGATAAATATTAAATTATTTTTTTAATAAATGAAAGTATATTATTCAAAAAGTTAGGAAAAACCCCGCGCGTACGCGGACATTATACCTAGTTATTATTAAAAAAATTGTCATTTGAAGGATAAACATGGGTGATGTTGTATATGTATAATTTTATACCAGCAGGGTACCCGCGCGTTGCAGCGGCGGGTACCCTGAAATAAATTTTTTTGATAAATAATGTTATTTTAGTTTGTTATATTCTTTTTGACAATAAATTTACGGATATCAAGAATTTCGTATAGCCAGTGCCCGTTCAGGCTCAAACCCGTTGGCCCGTGCTTGTTCGGGCTCGAGCCCGTTTGGTACGCGCCCGTTCGGGCTCAAGCCCATTTGGCCCGTTGCTCGTTCGGGCTTGAATATTTGTATAATGTGCTTTATTATTTGTAGTAGTGAAATTTAATGCAGGAATTGTGTTTAATTTGGTTGTACAATATGCTTGATAATTTGAATTTCTTATGTAAGGGGTGTTTTAATAATTGTATTAATTGTATTTATTGACCAGTTAAATAATTGACTACATTAAATAGCATTAATGTGGTGTTTTGTTGTACACTATGCTTCTTGTCTTGTACGTTTGAAAATTACGTGCATTAAAGTGTTGTACACTATGTTTCTTTTCTTGTAAATAGTAGTTATTATAGTCATTAATAACATTGACCACTTTAATAGCATTAATGTTGTAAGTCTGAAAACTACATCGTGCTTATTTTGTTGTACACTATGGTTATTTTGTTGTAAACCTGAAAATTGGTTGCAGCTATTGTACATTGTGCTTAAACGGTTGTAATTTTTGGTGAAGGGTTGTTTTTAATAACAATAATGTTGTTTGATAGAATTTTGGTCTTAAAATGACACCACGCTTTATTTTGTTATACAATATGGTTACTTTGTTGTAATTCTGAAAATTGGGTGCATTAAAGTGTTGTAAACCATGCTTAGTTTTTTGTAAGTCTTAAAATTTCGGAGAGAGAGTCATTCATGCTTTATATGTAGTATAGATATTTATTTAATAATAGCCGTATTTAAATTTTAAATTCGTGTACTTCACGGGTAAAATTTATAAATAGGAATAGCATGAGTCGTTTTCGAATATAAATAATTATAAAAAAAAAAAAAAAATACTTTTTCCGCCTTACTTAATTGCATAAAAATAATAACATGAGTGTTTGTATATGTCTAATCACGTGTATTTATTTAGATTTCATACTAATTCATACTTTTATTTTGATATTTAATTTTGTGCATGCACATTAATGTAATTAATATAGATGATAATATTTATTAATAACAACATATATATAACTTCTTTTTTTTTTTTTTTTTTTTTTTTTTTTTTTTTTTTAAAATTTAAATTTTAAAAGGTATAAAGTTTATGAGGCATTTATTAAATATAAAGTTTTAAAAAACATGAAAATATTTAAGTCAATATAATTTATTTTAAATTATAACCATAAAGTTTTATTAATTACCTTTTATTTTTAGTTATTTTGTTACAAAATCGACATCTAAGTTTTTATGTATATTTTATTTGCTAGATGAAATTTAATTGAGTTTGACAAAATTGAAAGCAATTTTAACTTTTATTGGTTAATACGAATGCTTTATTTAACCTATGTGGCAAAATCAAGCCTCTCATCAATCAAATTAAAAACTTTTCAAAGATTTAATTGTCGATTTTGTATGTTGTCTTATAAGAGATTAATCAATAACGTTCCTAGAATGATTAATTCTTCGATGTTCTGAAAACCAGACCAGACATGCCAATTCAACTGGTTGAATCAGGACCACATTGATCGAAAGTGACTAATTAAACCGAAAAGAACCGGGTTGAACCGGAAACTGTTTAAAATATCGGTTGATTGTCCGGTTCAAAATCCATAGATTCTTAGAAACATTTTGAGGCAACCAAAGGTTCGTAAGAAAACGATAAATACATGGTTTAGAAGGTTTCATTTGCAGTGTATAAAAAGCCTACTAGTGGGGACACAAAAATAAAAACACCGTACAAAGTATTTTGCCATCTACCAATCAGCAATGCTTCCTTCATTCTTTAACCCCTTTTCACTTTCTCAATGTATGTATTATTTATTTTTTTTTTTTTATTTTTTTTTATTTTATTTCTTTTTTTTTTTGAACGATCTCAATGTATGTTTAACAAATAATAGAAAGGGACCTTTTAATTTTATTTATTTATTTTATTTTATTTTTTTTAAAATACCCCCAATAAATCCAAAGGGGACCTTTTTACTTTTTTTTTGAGTTTTTTTTGATTTTTTTAAAAATTTTTAAATTTTGTTTATATCAAGAAACTATAAATCTAAAAGCGGAACAGAATATATAAAGTTTAAAAAGTAAAACGCTTAAAACTGTCAGAAATACAGAACGAAACTGACCAAAAAAACATGTTGTACTGAAAAAAAAGGAAGAGACAAAAGAAATCTATGACACCCCCCCCCCCCCCCCCGGTTTGACGTCATAGGGGGGGTCTTAATAGTATGACCCATTTCTAAATGAGAAAATTCTAAAAATAGCCCAAAAGTAAAACCAAAATCGACTTTTTAATTACCTAAAAGAAATTAATTCTTAAAATAGATTAGTGCGATTGTGCGACTCTACAAACATTTTGACATGTGCCATATTTTTTATTGATAAAGTGCAGATTGTTGGTGAGTTGTGTAAACTAACACGAAATTAGTTTGACTTTATATTATTTGTGGGACTGACGTCTATTATACATTTGTGCGATCAAATTTTATCTTTTTTCAAGAAAATAAAAAAAGAAGTTTTTTGATTTTTTTTTTGGAAAAAGACTAACTTTTCTTGCACAAAAGTACAATAGCTGTAAGTTGCATAGTCAGTCGGTTGCACTAATATATATTGTAAATTGTTTTTTATTTTTGTTGCTAAAAGGTGGATCATGGTTTCGCAATTAGGTTATTTTGGAAATTTTATTTCTTTAAATTAACATTTAATCAATCGGCTGATGATTATGGTTTGTTAAATCCTCACAACTTCATTCAATCATTTGCGGTTTCGGTTTGACTCGAATTACTCGTGCATTAACATGTAAATTAAAAAATTATGAACTCTCTAGTATGAATTAGACAATCTTGTATATACAAGAGCAACTTTTTTGGTGAAATACAATTTAGCTATAATCCAATTTAACATGTTAACATGGATATAAAGTGTTATTTATTACAAAATTCTTGTTAGATCATCGAAAAACATGAATATATGAAGACTATTTGAGAAAGAAAACATTTTCTCGTCACGTATATACAAGAAAGCAATTACATGCCAAATAAACATATGACAACAACCTTTTAAGGTATACATCAGTTTTTATATCATTACAAATCAACCCACTATAGGTCTATAGGTAGACAACTAACTCACGAATCGAATGTATATTAGCTGTACTGTTAAAGGTGTAAAAAAATGTTGGGGCAATAAATTTGCTCAATAGTCTTTGACAATATCTTAAATTTAAATTGTCGAAGTTAAATTTATTCGTCGATATAAAATAAACGAGTGTTGCATAAAACTCTATCAGCGGCTAGCTCCAAAATTTTTTAAAGATACTTTCTATGTCGCTGATACCGCACTTACTCGTCAATGAACACCACATTCGAGTAAGTGAAATCTGACAAATTCTCGCCGTTAGTATCAGGGCCGTCCCAAGAATTTGTGAAATTTTTGAAGGCCCTGGACGAAATTAAATAATGAGGCCTTTCGATAAGTAATGCTATATATAAAGTATCACCATTTATGAGATATAATGTAATTGGTTAGCTAAACGTTCTAACATATTACTCATTTAAGATACTTTCTCATCTAAATACTTTTTTCTTTGTGAAAAATATGCGTACACATGCATATAATTATTAATGGGACAAATTTTGAGGCCCTTAAAAATTTTGGGGCCCTGTGCGGTCGCTCACCTTGCACACCCTCAAAGCCGGCCCTGGTTAGTATATACTCTTTCATATTCTAACATGATAATATCCTAAAGACCTAGACGGTGGCCGAAGTATAAAAAGTAGAGCTCAAAAGGGCTAACATGAAACAAACAAATTTAATCAAGGAGTAAAAATGTAAAAACAAAATATTCAAAAACCCGCCATTAAGAAAAGAGAAGAAAAGCATAGGAAAAGATTGAGAAGTTGACTATGCATTGACGAATCAGTCACTGTAACTACCACACACATTTTTCTTCACTTTGTTCACATCATATACTCTCCTCTCTATATAATGTGACTCTTCCATTTTCCTTTATCATCATTTTCACTCTCCTCTCAAGTAGTAATAATAAGTTCTCTTTGTTATTCTTACACGTACGAAGGAAAGTTTGATCGTGCATTGTGTGTGTGTTGCTGTTATGGCGATGACTGCGAAGGAGCATGTGGAGGAGATTCGACGTACGAAATTCTCGATAGGCGGAGAACCAAATCCGTTAACGGAGGATCTTCATCAGGCTGTTAAGAATCTTTCTGCTGAGCTTTATGCTAAAGACGTCCATTTTCTCATGGAGTTGATTCAGGTATATATATATTTTTGTTCAATTTCTGTAACAGTTTGTTTCATTTTTGTTATAGTTGGTTTCATTCTTGTTATACTTTCTTTGTTGTGATAAATATGTTATGATCAGGGCCGGTCCTGAGTTATTTGCCCTGGGCGAAAAGAAAAAAAAAATGCCTTTACTAAACAAAGTATGCCTGTGGTCACCAAAATTATAACTATTCATATTAATGGCCGACTTTAATTTGATTCTACGTTGAATTTTAGATATGTTACAGTAACAAAGACTGCTTGTGCATTTCTCTTTCAATGTCTTATTTTTTGTTGTACTTTTGTAGAATATAATGTTCAGTTTAGGACTTACTAATTGGAGTAATCTCTGAAGTTCAAATTCTTAAAAGGTTTATAAGCAGGGGCGGACATATGGGGGTTCACGAAACACAATAGATGTTTGTCGCCTAGTGTAAATTTTCGTTAAAAATCACGATTGTTCCAAAACGAACCTGGTACCAAAATATTGTGTCACATAATTACATGTTTTGTTAATTAGTTTTCTATCAAAAGGGAAATGCATGTCTTATTAATTTGTGTACTAGATTTAATGAAACAATACCTTTTAGTTCAATTTTATTCTTTTATACTCGTAAAAAAAATGTGCACATGTTAACTTAGAGTCCTGAGTCCGTCCATGTTTATAAGTGTCAATATAACACACAAGATGACAAGATTATAGGTTTTGCGTTTTTCTATTACAGTATATAGGTGTTGTTTAGTTTATAATCAAAACATTTTTTAACTTCAAATTTAAGATTGGGGTTTGATTTGTCCAATATTAAAGGTTAAAGGGGCAAAAACATAAATTTGTATATAAGTTGGGTTACGAAAAGGGATGTAATTCACACACAAAAGTTTTTGATTATTTCACCACTTTGTACAACACTGTAATGCACAGAGAGAGCACACAATACAACCCTTTAATGCACAAAATGTGGTGAAATAATCAAAAACTTTGGTGTGCGAATCACCTCCCATAAGAAAAAGGTTTTGGTTGGTCCCACGATGCCACACAAACGGACACGTTTTAGCTTTAGTCATCTTCTCTGTCATATTTCTTACTCCATTGAAGACTAACCCAAGCTCTGTTTTATTAACCTCTAATAAATATCTCATTAGTCTATAAAATGAGTTTTCTAATAAATATCTCATTAGTCTATAAAATGAGTTTTCTACATCACAAACGCTACCTAATATGATGCCCTCGATCTGTTTGATGCCCTAGGCCGTCACCCGGACTGCATGCCCATAGCCATGGCCGGGCCTGGTTATGATATATAGTTGATGTCTTGATGAGTTAATTAATATACAAATATGTTACTAATTTTTTTTTTAAAATGCAGCAAACTATCGTTTTGTTCATTTCAGTTAGTGAACTTAAATTTTAGATTATCTTCTATATTTTTAGGGTTACTTAATGCATATTTTTGGATATTTAAGTAATATAAATGTCGCATTTTTACAAGTTTAGTGATATTTACGTATACATTTTATAAGATCAATGATATCAAAATGTCATATTTCATAAATTCAGTAACCCAAAATCCCAAATGAACAAAATGAAAGTTCGTTACCTTAGTAGCACTTTTTTAAGAAAGTTTAGTGACATATTTGTATATTAACCATTTAACCCTATAGTTGATTGGTGTTTATGCACACTGGTATTATCGTTGATTAGTCGCTCCTTTAGGTTATTGTTCATGCTCAGTTATGTGCACTACACGAAGAAAATGCTAGCATTATTTTTAAAAAAATGATTTTTGTATTTAATTTATAAAAGTTACGGCTTTTCTATAAGTTCTGTTTTTTTATTCAGTAGGGAGTTTTTTGTTATCACAAATTATTTTATGTGTTATTTCTTTGATTTATAAAGTGAATCTGTTTTGTTGACACCCAACACACACTGTTTTTGTTAGCTGTACAATAGAAGATAAGAAGTGTGCTAGCTATACATTCGAAGATAAGAGACAGTGGATAAGTGTTATAGTTGTCATTAGCTAGTGATTAGCAATTTACCTAAAATAGGTATTGTAATAGGTCCTATATATATCATGTATCTTGTATGTGGTATGCATCGAATAACATTATTACATCATTCTCAAAACATACGCATTGTATATTCTTACATGGTATCAGAGCCAGGTTGGGCCCAGTGATGATGTGGATGGTGTTCCCTCGATTAGACCCGGTTCGACGGTATTAGTGGATCCCGGTAAACCTTGTACCGAAAGGAAGCCGGTAAAAGGCGGTGTGTTCCGATGGTAAAGGTCGGCGGTATGGAAAAGGTGGGATCGTGGCTATAGTCGAAGGGGAGGCCCATGGTGGTTTGGGTTTGAGATCGTGGCTATAGTCGAAGGGGTGGCCCATGGTGGTTTGGGTTTGAGGGAAGGATTGTTGGGTGTACAAACCCAATCCCACATCGGTAGAACTATAATCTCAAAGTTAACATATAAGCTTGGTGGGCTACTCCTTCTATCACCAATTGGTTTTAGAATGGAACCTCAGTTGGGCTTATATGTTGGCCTTGGTGAGATGTTGGGCTGTAGGAATTTCTTACAAGTGGTATCAGAAGCCAGGTTGGGTGCCCAGTGATGATTGTGGATGGCTGTTCCCTCGATTAGACCCGGTTCTTACGGTATTACGTGGATCGCGTAAACTCCGGTGTACCGAAAGGAAGCTGATAAAAGGCGGTGTGTTCCGATGTATGCAAGGTCTGGGCCTGTATGAGACAAGGTGGGAATCGTCGGCTAACTAGCGAAGGGAGCCCAATGGTGTTTGTTTGAGATCGTTCGGCTACTGTCGAAGGGCGAGGCCCATGGTGGGTTTGGGTTTGAGGGGGAAGATTGGTTGGTGTACAAACCCGATCCACAACATTCGTAGAACTATAATACTCAAAGTTAACATCATAAGCTTGGTGGGCTATCTTCCTTCTATCAAAGTTGGTATTTAGAATGGAACCTCAGTTCGGGCTTATAATGTTGGCCTCGGTGAGTGTTGGGCTGGTAGGAATTTCTACAAAACCTAAAACCTTTCTGCCATCGCCTCCGGCCGCCGGCTTAACATGCCGGATGGTCGTAGGGCTCCCGTTTAATCCGTAACCCAAAATAAAACCCCACAACTTCTTAGCTAAATTGTTATCTTTTCCCCTTTTCTTTTTTTTTTTTCTTTTTTTTTTTT
>LBNU01027275.1:0-29241 GCA_014162995.1 Artemisia annua | reverse complement strand
TTGTTGGGTGTACAAACCCAATCCCACATCGGTAGAACTATAATCTCAAAGTTAACATATAAGCTTGGTGGGCTACTCCTTCTATCACCAATTGGTTTTAGAATGGAACCTCAGTTGGGCTTATATGTTGGCCTCGGTGAGATGTTGGGCTGTAGGAATTTCTACAAAACCTAAACTCTTCTACCATCGCCTCCGGCCGCCGGCTACATGCCGGAGGTTCGGAGGGCTCCCTTTAATCCGTAACCAAAATAAACCACAACTTCTTCTAAATTTGTGATCTTTATGTTTTTCTAAGGAAAAACACGCCCCGTTTGTTTGGAAGGTTCTTTGGGGGTTGAAGTTTTAGAACCAACTTTCGTTTTATCAACTTTTCTTTTAATGTTAATGCACGAGTTTATTGTTTGTCAATTAGTTGATTGTTCGTACGACTTTGTTACCAGTCGCCTAAAGTTGACCGTTGGTACCAGTCTCTAATGTCGACCGTTGGTACGGTTGTGTTACCAGTTGACTTAGCCGACCGTTGGTACCAGTCGACTAAAGTCGACCGTTGGTATGGTTTTGTTACGAGTCGACTAATGTTATGCTTTATTATGTTAATGTTTTGTTTTTCATTTCTAGTTTTACTACTGCAGTTCGAGCTAAGATCTCTTGTGTTGTATTTTCTTTCTATCTCTGTTTTGCTTCTGATACGTTATTTACTATGTAATCAGGTATTGGGTTCAAGAGTGTGTTTCTGATAACAGCTCAGCCGTACATATTTAGTAACGGTTATCAGATAAAATTCAACGAAAAACCATGTCAACATTGTAATGTTGGATACATTGTTCCTGAATGGGTCGAAAATGATCCAACTCTGTCCGCCATTCAAAGTGTATATGGTTCAGCTACCTCTCTACCAACCACAACTCTCGTGTTGCCTCTGAAATTTGAAAAGGTCAAACCAGTTAAAGACCAGCTTTCAAGTGTCCACCCTGAAGTTCTCCTTTTTCTTTCTAAAATAAAACGGCTTTCAGTCAGAGAAGACAATGAGGATCCTAGGCTCAACACTGTGAGCGCGATATCCATCTCTAGTGAGAAAAACTTTGTTACTTTGAAGAACATGGATGCTGAGTCCTATGCGCTGCATCTTACTGCTGATCTTTCTGGCAATGACGTTGACACAGAATGTGGCTACCACATGTGGAAACAAAGGTTTCCCGTGAAGAATGCAAATAAGGTTGATGTTAGATCGGAAGTTGAGGAATGGGTGATTACATTGGCTTTTCCAGTTGGAAGACGACTCAATAGGGGTGCAAGCATGCCTGGCATCTATTCGTTTTTACCAACTGAGACGGTAACAAATTTTCCGTTTGTTATCCAGGCGGATTTTTTGTTGGCTTCATCAAGGGAAAATATTCTGTGGGATAGCAAATGGAACCAGGGTATTCTTGATTGTGTTCCGGTTGCATTTATGAATGCGTTTACCTCACTGATAAAGACAACACAAACTGCTCCTGTTTCAAGTCTCTCTAATATGTTTCGGTTCTTACCTATCAACGAGTCTTCTCATCCAAAACTGAACCATGTTCGGGATGGGATTAAAGCTAAAGTAATGAACGAAGCTATTGTTCCGTGTGAATCATACACTGTGCAAAAGTTGTTCCGCAAACCTTCTGAAGTTTACAGGCTGGAGCCTGAATTTTGGAGCATTTTGAACAAGTCAATAGCCGAAGGTGTGAGTTTCACAAATATATCATCTCATGGAGCGTATCTTCTCGCCTCTTCATTCGATAAAGAGGAGTACAATTCCATACTGAAATTTCTTAATATCGAATATGTTGATAACGAATGGTATGCAAAATGCATAGCCAGTTCTAATCTTGTAATGGGCGTCTCAGAGGATTTGTATATACAGCTTCTGTTATTCATAGCAGAACAGTGGGGCTCCTCGTTTCACAACAGCAATATCAAGAACATCCCACTTATGAAGTATGTTGGACTTGATAGCAAGGTGGCTCTATCCAAAATCAGTGCATGTGCAAACAAGCTGCTTGCAGCGGGTTCTGATCACATCTCATGGCTGATTAACTGCAACACGGAATTCTATGGTTCAAATGGTCAGTTCTTTCTTCCGAAAGTCACACAAGAAGCTGTACGATTATGTCCAAAGGCGCAAACTCTAAAGAAGTGGTTAAAAGATGAGGTCAATGTTAAATTTGTCAATGTGTATGAGTATGCCAAGGATCTTAGCTCTTCAATCGGTAGTGACCGCCAGCTAGCTATCACTTATGCTCATTTTCTTCACAACTCCCTGAAGAAAAAGTACTTGCAGAAACACGAGGTTGAAAGTCTTTGTAGTGACATGCCGATTGTGGATAACTATCGGGGGGTAACTACAAGCAGAAGTGGGGTCCTAATGCCTGCTTACGGAAGCAAATGGGTGGAGCTGATGATAGATTCAAATCCTTGGAGACAACATAATTACATTGAGCTAAGAGAAGACTATGCCCATCGTGCGAGCTATTTTGGTGTTGTAACATCTGGTGAAGATCTGCTTAAGTTTCTTCATGATTATGTTGGAGCTTCTGATGTCCCTTGTTTATATCCACCAAATGCTGCAATTCCTACTCTGTCTTCCCCTCTAACAAAACAAAACACATTATGGCTTCTACAGTGGCTATACAACTTAAGGACATCAAGAATTAGCTTACCAGAAAGGTTTTTGGCATCCATAAAAAATGACAGCTGGTTAAAGATCACTTTGAGTGGCTCTCCAGGGTATGGACCGCCTTCAGAGTCATTCATGCTAGACTCTTCAATTGGACTTCTTCTTCAGAATAGATCGGTGCTTGTTGATATCCCGTTGGTGGATATGAACTATTATGGAGATGATATAAAGAGCTACGAAGAGGAGCTTAAAGTGATTGGTGTTAAATTTGAAAGCAAAGAGGCATGTGAATTCATTGGTACACGTCTCATGTCAATTGCAGCTTCTTCAGAGCTTACTAGAGACAAGGTTCTTTCGATACTGAAGTTTATTCAGTTTTTGGGACAGAATTATCTCCCTACTAAGGATTTCATCAACAGTATCAAAGACGAAAATTGGCTAAGAACATCTCAAGGTGATATGAGTCCTACAGATTCTGTTTTGTACAGTCCGGATTGGAATGCTGCTAAACAAATAAGCAATATTCCATTCATTGATCAAGAATATTATGGGAGTGAAATACTTTCTTTCAAGAAAGAACTTGAACTGCTTGGAGTGGTTGTTGAATTTGATAAGAGCTGTTACGAGCTTGTTTCGGACCACCTGAAGTCCTCATCTTCGTTGACTTCCTTATCACCTGGTGCTTTTTTATTGATGCTAAGGTGCATAGAAAGTTTGAGATCATCAGATAAGGTGGTGAGAGTGCTTAAAAGCATAAAATGCTTGAAGACAAATTTGGGGTACAAATACCCATCTGACTGTTTCTTGCTGAACCCCGTCTCAGAATGGGGCTGCCTCCTAAAGGTGTTTACGTCATTTCCGATTGTTGATGACAAGTTCTATGGGTTTTCTAAGTCCAAAGAATTAGAAAAAATCGGTGTAAAGGTGGAGTTTGAGGATGCCAGTAAAGAATTTACTCGCACTTTCAAGCAGCAGGCGTCGTCATCATCCATCAGAAAAGAAAATGTCTTTGCGTTTCTTAAATGTTACAGAAAGATGAAGAACATGAAGGTTAAATTTCCTTCAGAATTCACCAGCTGCATATGGGAAGAGAAATGGCTACGAACAAAACTTGGTGACTTCAGATCTCCGAAAGACTGCATTCTATTTGGAACAGATTGGGAACCCATTTCTCAAATATCACTGCTTCCGTTCATTGATGACAGTGATAATTATTATGGAATTGGTATTAAAGAATATCGTGAGGAGCTGAAGCTGCTAGGCGTTACTACTGAATTCAAAGATGGTGCAAAGTTTGTGGCTGACAGGCTTTACTTACCTCAGGATACCAGTAGCATTACTCCTTTAAGTGTTTTTGCATTGCTTGATTGTGTCAAGAAAGAAGAAGTTGAGAGTCGTGATAAATTTCATGAAAAGTTGTCCAAGAAAAAATGGTTGAAAACTCATTTTGGATACAAGTGTCCGGAGGAGTGCTTGCTATTCTCTTCGGACTGGGAATCTTTCTTGAAACGCAGTGATGGTCCGTTTATTGATGAAGAGTTTTATGGATCACGAATCGGATCCTACAAAGATGAACTTAAGCTTGTAGGAGTAATAACTCAGGTTGACAGTGGATGCAAAGTGCTTGCTAGTTATCCCGAATGTCACTCCAATTTCGAAACAATTACTCGAATTTATAATTATTTGTCAGAGAAAAAGTGGGAGCCTGCTGGCGATAACAACAAAAAGATCTGGATCCCAAGAGGAACTGATAAAGGCGAATGGGTTGATCCTCAAGGCTGTGTTCTTCATGACAAGAACAATTTATTTGCTGAAGAGTTGCATGTTTTGGAGAAATTAAAGTATGAGAAGAAAATATTCAACTTTTTTGCAAGTGTTTTCCATGTGAAAATCCATCCCTCAGTTGATGATTACTGCAAACTGTGGAAGAAATGGGAAAGTTCAGGACGCCAGATAACAAATACTGAATGTTGTGCTTTCTGGGAGTTTGTGGCTAGCAACTGGAATCCAAAAACAGAAGAAACATTCAACAAGAACTTATCGAAACTCCCTGTTTTGGATGATACCCCTGATAAGATTTCTCTAATTGATAAGTGTGACATCCTAATTGGCGATGATCTTTTTCTGATGGGTCGTTTTCAAAGTATTCGTCCGATATTTGTATGGTATCCTCAGCCAAGTCCGAAATCTCTGACCAGAATGAAGCTTGTGGATATCTACAGCAAACTAGGTGTCCGCACTTTGTCTGAATCTGCTCAGAAAATCATATCTGATGTTGATCAAGTTGGATCCAAACCAGTGAATCCAAGTGAAAAAATTGTAACAAAGGGTTTGTTTAAACTCATTCTTGGCTTTCTTGCTGATCCTAAATTAAAATTTGAGGCAGAAAGGAGACATGAAATGGCTAGCCGTGTACTTGCAGTCAAAGCGTTCGAGACTTCAGAACCAATGACGGTTAAATACAGTCTTTCTTTTTCATCTGGAGATGTACTTATTGAAGCTAACAGAATGATACATTGGGACAAGCAGAATTCGAAGTTCTTTATGCAGAAGTTGGATAGGTCCTCTGGTTACAAGCATCTTATGGAATATGCTTCTCATTTCGGTGAAGTGATAGCTAAAGGGGTGATTTGGGAGAATGAAGAGCTTGTTCCCAGGCTTTCAGAACTGATCCGGTTGGGTTTTTTGGTGGAGTTTGATGAGGAAGCAGTCGAGTTCTTGTTGGAGAACAAGAATCTTCAAATCTTTCTGGAAGACCAAGAATACCTTTCTTCGAAGTTCTTCTCTTAATAGGTACATTGTATTTTATATTTACATTTTTCCATCTTTAGGTTTATTGGTTTTCGTAAGTATAAATGTATAATGTGTTAAGTTGACATGCTGAAAACTCGACCTGTTTGAGTCAGCAATGGTCCAAACATCAAGCGTAGTGAGATAGGGTGGCATCAGGGGTCAAATGTAGTTTAAGGCAATAGTTTTAATTTGGCATCACGGGTCAAATTGTCGTTTGATTCTTATTTACTTGATGTCCCATATCACCATATGACAGTCAGATGCTAATAAATGTTTGTGTGACTGATTCTGTCTTATAGAAATCTTTGATTTATGTATAGATTTTTATATTATGTTTTTAAAATGCAGGAGAAAACATAAAAAGACATGATCAGCTGGTTATCGAGGTGTACATTTCTGGGAACAAGTTGATAGATGAAGCTTTTGCTATGCGGTTATCTAAGCTTTTGAAGTTATTATATTTTTGTTTTATTAATGTAATAAAGCTATTGTTTGCAAATTATGAAACTGGTCGTTTGTGTGGTTTAGTTTTTGAACTGTAACCAATATTTGCATTGTGGCACCAAAGTTTATTATAATATGCAGTCGATAATTTGGCTACAATTATTGTAGCCAATTGGCTACAATACCCCATTAAAATACATAAGAAAATGAATTAGAGACCCACAGAAAGAAGATAGGGACCCATAGAAGGACTCAGGGACCCACAATTTGTAGCACAAATTGTAGAGAATTGGCTACAATGCAATTGTAGCTAATGTATTCCCTTATTATAATATGGTTATATTACATATATACCCTTGATTCATCAAATTGAAAAATATCAGGTGATGTTTGGTTTGTGGGATTGGTGTGGGTTCACCAAAAGAAAAAATGATTCCTTTGTTTGGTTGTTATTGGAGGCCCACAATTGGGAATTAAGGAATGAAAAAAGTGATAGATCTCATTCCACTCTATCTTGGTGGGTTTTCATGAATCCTTCCAATCAAATAATTCTTTTTATTAGATGAAATGTTTTCAACTACATATTATTTATTATTTTTATTATTTTCTACCTTTTTTATTTCTAACAAATATATAAAACTTATTAAACATATATAAAATTTAAATAATAATTAAGTTTGCATAAAGTTCAAATACATAATACTATAAGATTAACCCTACTAATTTATTGTGGAGGCGTCAAGTTTGCATAAAGTACAACAAGCTAATGCTTCGGAATTTATTACATAAATATGAAGAGGCTCCATTTTTTGTGTCTAATTTATTGATAAAAATGTCCAAAAAATATGAAGAGACTCTATTTTTGCTTCACTTATTACATGCCTTCAATGATATTTAGTATATAATTAAAAGTTGGCTAGATGAAGAGACATGATATTTAGTATAGATTTAAAATTTGGTTAGATGAAGTGCAAGAGTTGCAAGAATAATTTATGATTTGACCTAATCCATGCCTATATAAACCAACCAAAAAATCACATGCACAAACACAAAAGTTCGAATCTTCATTCTTGATTTTCAAAAGTTCAAATCTTCATTCATGATTTGTTTTTCGTGTGCAGGTTATACAACATTATCAATACTACCATCAATTTTTTTTCGTGTGCAGGTTATACAACATTATCATTACTACCATCAACCAAAGGTAATGTATTTTTCCTGTAGGTTACATGTATTACTTCAATGTTTGACACATAACACACTTACATGCATGTCAAGCTCAAGTACACACTAAACCTAAATACATAATGGGTGGGCGCCATTCCATTATGTTGTTTATTATGATATAGAAGAAGCAACAATAGAAGCTTTATTAAAGGCAGATCCCAACATTGGATCCTTAGATATTACTGGTTCGAAATAGATGAAATGGAAATGGGTCGTGGGGTCAACATTTATGCCGTCAACAACGAAAATTTGACAACTTTGGATGTGGCAATTCATATGAAAAAAGACATATCATGATTAAGGTACATATGTATTCTTCTTATATTACTATTAATATGTTGATGGTACGAGATTATATTCTCACAAAAACTTGCTCACCACAAAATATTTTTGATGAAAAATTTATAAAACACTCCAAGAAACCGGATGTCAATCAAATGCTTCTCTCGATATATTTTGGAAACTAGCAAACTACATAATTTGGTAGACAAAAAGGTTAAATTACATATTCTCATTTTCTAAAACGTGAAACTTTTCATCTATCCTAATATAAGATTTTTATGAAATTCTTGGTGTGAACCCATCAACGGATCGATGATGAAATCGTGAGGAAAATTTACCCAAAACTAGCTTTATCTCTTCATCCTAATAAAAACAAGTCTTTAGGGGCAGATGGGGCATTCAAATATATATTAGAAGCATGGAGTCAACTGTCTGATAAAAGTAAAAGATCGGCGTATGACGATCGGAGAAATACTGCTCAAAACGGTGCTTCACCGGGCCAAAATGGTTTCTACAATTTCACTAAAATTACAACCACTCAAAATAAAGTTACAAGTACTACTCTAAAGGATAGAGGCACCACTAGCACTACGCCTCCCACAATCACAAATCAGAAGACGTTTTGGACTATATGCTATGCATGTAAAATGCAATACGAGTATCTAAGAATGTATCTACATCAAAATCTTTTATGCCCAGATTGCCCCTATTTTGTGTCCATTTGACATCCTTGATGTATTTACATTGTTAGACCCTAATGTACTTTTTTTTTGTAATTTTATGTAATGTGTTTTTCATTAATGTAATTTATTTTTAGTTAAACATGTTTTATTATTCGAAGTAAAAGGAAAATGAATAGCATTGTACGAAACAAAAAGATGTAATGATGAAACCATTTATCAAGTAATGCAATATTTGATGTGACATATTAGAAATAAATCATGTAATATTTGTAGATTATATGGATTTAGTATGTAAGTTAGTTTGCACATAATAGCAAAATACGACATATTAAAAACATCACATTGAGTAACGAATAGAAAGGAAAAAATACATAATTTTGACTTAAAGCCGTTTGAAAATTATAATATCAAATAAAAAAGTTGAGTTTTAAACATAAGAAAAAGTTAAAACTTTAAGTATATACAACATCTTTGGTTAGCTATTTAGAATTGAGTTTATTGATAAAATTTATTAATATTAGTTAGAATTCAATGTTAACTTTCAATGAAATTAGTTGTACAGTAAAATAAGATAGAAACCAAAAAGGTTTGTAACGATTTTCATATAGTGTATGTGGCAATATTATATATACATGATTACACAAACTTTATAATAATATAATATTGAGTACCTTAATTTAATGTGGAGTAATCAAGATACTCAAGATTGAGTCCCATAATTTAATGTGAAGTATATACAACATCGAGATGGAAGTGCAAGGGTTGCCGAAATTGATCACGTATTTAGTATAGAATTAAAAGACGGTTATGGACGAGCATGTATGTAAAGCAACATTTAAATGGTTAAATGATAAAGTACATACTTTTTGCTCTAACCCATTTGTAAATTATAATAATAAATTAAAAACAATAAAGTTTAAGACATAATAGTGGAGTCTAAAGGTTTTAGAAATTATTAATAGTGTGTTAATTAATATTTATTTCGTTAGCTATTTAGAATTGAGTTTATTGATATAATTTATTAATATTAGTTAGAATTTAATGTTAATTTTCAATAAATTATTTGTACAGTAAAATGAGATGAAACAAAAAAAAGTTTGCAATGATTTTTATATAGTTTATGTGGCATTATTATGTATACATGATTACACAAACTTTATAATACTATAAGATTGAGTCTCTAAATATAATGTGGAGTTATCAAGATACTCAAGATGGACTCCCATAATTTAATGTGAAGTATATACAACATCGACATGGAAGTGCAAGGGGTTGCTGGAATTGATCACGTATTTAGTACAAAATTAAAACACGGTTATGGATTAAGATGAAGTTGAAAATGTTGTAAGAATAATTAATGATTTAACCTAATTTATGCCTATATAAACCGGCCAAAATCACATTTAGTATGTACATATTTGTAAGCAACATTTAAATGATTAAATGATAAAGTACATAATTTTTGCTCGAACCCATTTATAAATTATAATAATAAATAAATAAAAAATTAAGACATTATACTGGAGTTTAAAGGTTTTAGGATTTATTAATAGTGTGTTAATTAATACTCATTTGGTTAGCTATTTAGAATTAAATTTATTGATAAAATTAATTAATATTAGTTAGAATTAAATGTTAATTTTCAATGATAATAGTTGTACAGTAAAATAAGATGAAACCAAAAAGGTTTGCTACTATTTGTATATATTTTATGTGGCATTATTATATATATACATGATTACACAAACTTTATAATAATATAAGATTGAGTCCCTTAATATAATGTGGAGTAATCAAGATACTCAAGAAGGAGTCCCATAATTTAATGTAAAGCATATACAACATCGAGATGGAAGGGTTGCCGGAATTGATCACGTATTTAGTATAGAATTAAAACACGGTTATGCATTAAGATGAAGTTCAAAAGGTTGCAAGAATAATTAATGATTTAACCTAATTAATGCCTATATAAACCGGTCAAAATCACATTTAGTATGTACATGTTTGTAAGCAACATTTAAATGGTTAAATGATAAAGTACATAATTTTTGCTCGAACCCATTTCTAAATTATCATAATAAAAAAAAATAAAGTTTAAGACATCATAATAGAGTCCAAAGGTTTTAGTAATTATTAATAGTATGTTAATTAATATTTATTTGGTTAGCTATTTAGAATTGAGATTATTAATAAAATTTATTAATATTAGTTAGACTTTAATGTTAATTTTCAATTAAGTCTCTTAATTATCGAAATGGAAGTGTAAGGGTTGCCGAAATTGATCACGCATTTAGTAAAGAATTAAAAGACGGTTATGGACTGAGATGAAGTTGAAAACGCTGCAAGAATAATTAATGATTTAACCTAATTCATGTCTATATAAACTGGCCAAAATCACATTTAGTATGTACATATTTGTAAGTAACATTTAAATGGTTAAATGATAAAGTACATTCTTTTTGCTCGCACCCATTTGTAAATTATAATAATAAATTAAAAAAAAAATTAAAACATAATACTGGAGTCTAAAGGTTTTAGGATTTATTAATAGTGTGTTAATTAATACTCATTTGATTAGCTATTTAGAATTGAGTTTATTGATAAAATTAATTAATATTAGTTAGAATTAAATGTTAATTTTCAATGATAATAGTTATACAGTAAAATGAGATGAAACCAAAAAGGTTTGCAACTATTTGTATATATTTTATGTGGCATTATTATATATATACATGATTACACAAACTTTATAATAATATAAGATTTAGTCCTTTAATATAATGTGGAGTAATCAAGATACTCAAGATGGAGTCCCATAATTTAATGTAAAGTATATACAACATCGAGATGGAAGTGCAAGGGTTGCCGGAATTGATCACGTATTTAGTATAGATTTAAAAGACGGTTATGAATTAAGATGAAGTTGAAAAGGTTGCAAGAATAATTAATGATTTAACCTAATTCATATCTTTATAAACCGGCCAAAATAACATTTAGTATGTACATGTTTGTAAGCAACATTTAAATGGTTAAATGATAAAGTACATAATTTTTGCTCGAACCCATTTGTAAATTTTCATAAAAATAAAAAAAATTAAGTTTAAGACATAATAGTGGAGTCCTAAGGTTTTAGGAATTATTAATAGTATGTTAATATATATTCATTTTGTTAGCTATTTAGAATTAAGATTATTAATAAAATTTATTAATATTAGTTAGACTTTAATGTTAATTTTTAATTAAGTCTCTTAATTATCGAGATGGAAGTGCAAAGGTTGCCGGAATTGATCACGTATTTAGTATAAAATTAAAAGACAGTTATGGATTAAGATGAAGTTGAAAAGGTTGCAAGAATAATTAATGATTTAACCTAATTAATGCCTGTATAAACCGGCCAAAATCACAT
The DNA here is from genome assembly GCA_014162995.1 of Artemisia annua. Taxonomy (NCBI): domain Eukaryota; kingdom Viridiplantae; phylum Streptophyta; class Magnoliopsida; order Asterales; family Asteraceae; genus Artemisia; species Artemisia annua. The sequence continues at coordinate 17,759 of LBNU01027275.1, read as the reverse complement.
TTAGTATGTACATGTTTGTAAGCAACATTTAAATGGTTAAATGATAAAGTACATAATTCTTGCTCGAACTCATTTGTAAATTATCATAATAATAAAAAAAAAATAAAGTTTAAGACATAATAGTGGAGTCCAAAAGTTTTAGTAATTATTAATAGTATGTTAATTAATATTCATTTGGTTAGCTATTTAGAATTGAGATTATTAATAAAATTTATTAATATTAGTCAGACTTTAATGTTAATATTCAATTAAGTCTCTTATTATCGAGATGGAAGTGTAAGGGTTGCCGAAATTGATCACGCATTTAGTAAAGAATTAAAAGACGGTTATGGACTGAGATGAAGTTGAAAAAGCTGCAAGAATAATTAATGATTTAACCTAATTCATGTCTATATATATTTGTAAGTAACATTTAAATGGTTAAATGATAAAGTACATATTTTTTGCTCCAACCCATTTGTAAATTATAATAATAAATTAAAAAAAAGGTTTAAGACATAATAGTGGAGTCTAAAGGTTTTAGAAATTATTAATAGTGTGTTAATTAATATTGATTTGGTTAGCTATTTAGAATTGCGTTTATTGATAAAATTTAAAAATATTAGTTAGAATTCAATGTTAAATTTCAATGAAATTAGTTGTATAGTAAAATGAGAAGAAACTAAAAAGGTTTGCAACTATTTTTATATAGTTTATGACAGTCAAAACGTTTCATACGAGATACTAAACAATATTAATTATACACTCGACAATGCACAGGAATAATCAGCGATAGCCCGTGCGTAGCACGGGTTCTGAATGCCTCGTTTCATGTATTCCTCTCTTTTCATCATTAATTCTATACCCATAATACAATTATTAAATGCATTATCTACAATGCTTTTAAAGATATTGATGTAGTTATTTTTTGAGTACGATTTTCCAAAGAAATATTCAAAAGAATATTTCTCGGGTCGTTTCCCAATGAAAGTTTGACGGCGATCGAGACGTAGACGTAAGGTGTGTGTGTGTGAAGAGAATAGTGAAATATTTTGGAGATTTGATATAAAATCTACAATTACAAACTAAAAACGCAAACTAAGGCAACGGGAACAAATAAGGCACACGTAATCACATAAAAGGCAAAAAGAAATGCAAATCCCGAGCTAATCCCGAGATTTTAAAATCTAAATGCAAATTAAGGGACTAAAATGCAAATGCAAGAAATTAAGGGACTAAAAATGTAAAATTAAAAAGCTATTTTAAAAGTTAGCAATCCATGCGCATCAGAGAGGAACCCGTGGGTCGGCATCAAAATCAACAATCACAAAGTCTGCGGGGAAATGAAACTTTCCCACTTTGACAAACACATCTTCGGCTATACCGAGAGGTCGCGAAGTAGTACGATCCGCGAGCTCAAGAGTCATGCAAGTCGGGGTGAGCTCGGGAAGAGAAAGCTTCTTCCACACGGATAACGGCATAAGGTTAATGCTAGCACCGAGATCGGCCAGGGCGAAGCATTCAACCATGCCCGGAAAAGCACAAGGTATCAAAAATTTGCCGGGGTCTCCAAGCTTTTCGGGAAGCTTTTTGAGGATAACCGCCGAGCAATGTTCATTCAAAAGCGTTTTGGCTAATTCATGCAACTTCTCTTTGTTATTCACCATATTCTTGATTGTCGACGCAAATTTTGGCATCAAAAGGATAGCATCCGCAAAGCTTATGTCAAAAGAAAGATCTTTGAAAATTTGGTAGAATTTCTCCATTTGGTGGTTTGCTTTTTCACGGAGCTTATGATCATTGAGTCGAGAAGGATAAGGAATTGACGGTTTTGGATCAACTTTTGAAGTCTTATCTTTGGAAACATTTTCGGGCTCAACTTCTTTATCTTTTGACGGTTGGACAACCGGAGGTTGGACATTCTCGGTTCTTCCGTTATTAGTAGGAATTACCGGGTCCTTTGTCACCTCGGTCTCACGGTTGACTACCTTAGGAGGAAGAGAAGAAGAGGTAGTCGGAGCCGTGGGTCCATCATAAGCAACACCGCTTTGAGTCGTGATTGCTTTCAAATCACTTCTCGGGTTAGGAATGGTATTACTTGGAAGAGAATTAGACGTCGACGGTTGATTCATCTGAATAAAACTACTCATCATTTGCTTAAGCTCATTCGTCTGACGATTCATTGTTGTGTCAATCTCCCTTTTTAGTTCAACCCTCATGTTGTTGATTTGATTTTGCATAGCTCGTATGTTGACATCATTTGTTTTGATATAATTCGAAAGCTCGGGAGAAGGTTGAACTTGTTGTGGTGGAGGGGTTTGATAATTGTTTCCACGGTTTTGATTGTAACCTTCGTTTTGATAACTTTGGTTATTTTGAGGATAACGGTTTTGATTAGGTTGCACGGGTGGAAAACCGGGTGGCCCCATTTGGTTGTTTTGAGGACGAAAACCTTGATTTTGAGTGTAGTTTGCAGCTGCAACATTAGCATTGTGAACTTGGCCATCGGTGGCTTGACACTCATAATAAGGATGGGGTCCACTACAAATCACACATTGTTCGGTAACGGCTTTAACGGGCTCGGATTTCTGGTTCTGAGACTTAAACTCTTTCATCATACAACGAATAGCATCGGTAAGTTCGGCCAATTCCGATGATTGGACTGACGAAGAAGGAGAAGGAGTAGAAGAAGTCACTCTCGAAACATTCGGTTTGTTACGAGAAGTCGGAACCTTAGATTTGTTCTCGATGATAGTTAGAATATCCCTTGGCGTACGATTCAAGATATTGCCACCGGCGGCTGCGTTCAAAGAATCTTGATCGTTTTGAGTCAAAGCGTTATAGAACGTGTCGATTTGGTGCAACTCGGAGAAACCGTGGTGAGGACATTTTCGAAGAAGATCCTTAAAACGTTCCCATGCCTCACCAAAGTTCTCATCAAAACGTTGTTGGAAATTGGTTATATCATTCTTGAGATTAGTCGTCTTAGAAGGAGGAAAGAAATGATTAACAAATTTTGAGACGAGTTCTTGCCATGTATGGATTGATCGAGGGGGTTCTTTTTCGAGCCAAATCCGGGCTGCCCCCTCGAGTGAAAATGGGAATAACATCAACTTAATAGCATCATGAGGGACATCCTTAAATTTCATAGTCGAAGTCAACTTATTAAACCAACGGATGTGTGCATGAGGATCGTCCCTCTCAAAACCGTGAAATTGGTTTGACGTGACAAGTTGAATCAAACCAGTTTTGAGTTCAAAATTTTCAGAAACAATCGGTGGTAAAACAATTGCATCTCCATATCCTTCGGTGGGACATTGGAGCAATTCTTGCATCGTACGTTGATCAGCCATCTCGGTGCTGGGTGTCTCAACAAGAGTACGTATCTCGGGTACGTTAGCTCTTCTACGACGTCTACGATATTGTTGAGTCGGTATGGTCGGAGAATCAACGATTAATCTCGACCGAGAACGTGTAAACATACATCAAAAAGAAACCAAAGTAAAAAGAAAAATAAATTTGAAAAAGAAAATCTTTTTGTATTTTTGGTTGGGAATTATTTTTGGCTTTTTTAATATATTGGAAAGCAAACTTCTTATTCTCTTTTTGTTAACCGCTACGTCAAATGACACCTTTTTGCTTTTTAGGGCTAGTCGGGTACCACTTGATTTCACGATTATCTTTTGTTGTGATTCGGAATGGTTTACAACCGCCCTCCTTCAACGGAAGACGGAGGATGTTTATTAAGATGTATTAATGAAAACACTTTGTGAAAAGTGTTTTATTTATTATCTTTTTGTATTTTAAATTTTTTCACAAAAACGACAACTTCCGAAGAAGGATCTTCAAATCACCAACAAACGATACAAAAACGACGCTTTCGTTTCAAACTTTCCCCGGCAGCGGCGCCATAATTGATGTAGTTATTTTTTGAGTACGATTTTCCAAAGAAATATTCAAAAGAATATTTCTCGGGTCGTTTCCCAATGAAAGTTTGACGGCGATCGAGACGTAGACGTAAGGTGTGTGTGTGAAGAGAATAGTGAAATATTTTGGAGATTTGATATAAAATCTACAATTACAAACTAAAAACGCAAACTAAGGCAACGGGAACAAATAAGGCACACGTAATCACATAAAAGGCAAAAAGAAATGCAAAATCCCGAGCTAATCCCGAGATTTTAAAATCTAAATGCAAATTAAGGGACTAAAATGCAAATGCAAGAAATTAAGGGACTAAAAATGTAAAATTAAAAAGCTATTTTAAAAGTTTAAAAGCTAAAAATGAAAAGTAAAAAGTTTAGGGACTAAAACTGTAATTTGACAAACTTGATTTTTAACTAAAACCTTATTTTATAAAAGACAGGGACTATTTTTGTAATTTTTCAAAGTTATAAACAAAAGAAAAGTAGTTAAAATTTGTTTAAACTAAATCTCAAAATACAAGGACTAAATTTGCCATAATTCAAAAATGTTTCTGTTTTCTTTTCTTTTTCAAAACAGCCTCACAAGCTCTAAACACAAGCTTGTAACAAGCTCAAAATCCAACCAAATTTAAAAACAAAAGCTGTTTTGGAAAGCTTATCAACCAGAGATTCCAAATTTCACAAAAGCCCTATGCCTAAGTATCAAATACTGGTGCAATTTTAAGCATGAACAGCTGTCAACACAAGTGAATGTACAAATCAAAATCACAGCAGGTTTTGGACAATCTTTGAGATCAAAATCAAGCAACTAGATGTTGTAGTGACTATCTAAGCTTGATAATAATGAAACTAGGCTAGGTTTACTGTTGTAAAACCACAAATTCACACAAATCCAATCATATTTCTTCAACTAATCCAATAATGAACTCAACTAACAAGAACTCAGTATGTACTGATTTTTAACAGTAAATTTAACTGCAGAATTGTTGACTTTCTCAATGCACTTAGAAGTTGACTAAAACCAATTTAAGCAACTTAATCCTACTCCTAAATGTATATAAAACTTGTTTAAACTTCTAAATCACTATTTCAAACATTAAATGCAACAAATCAACAAAGTAACAAGTTCAGATTTAAGGATGTTCTTGCAAAAATTAAGCTACTGGCTAATTTTAACTTTTGATTAAGAGTCTACCAATTTTATTGCAGTTATTAACTACTTATGACCTATGATGACTAATTATGCAGAACAAACAGGAAAGAAAACACTCTACAACTCAGATTAAAGCTAATCCAAACACCACTATTAGGACAGATTACACTAAGTTGAGCAGATTTAGGGAACAATCGACCCTACTAAGTATTAATCTACTTATCTTATTCATGTTTAAGGCTGCTAGAACATTAAAACCAGAAAGAGAACTACAAGAACTCATAGTTGCAGATCAAATACTAGTATATTATACTGATCTACTTATGATCTCATAGTTACAAGCCACAATCTAACAATCTAATGACCAAACTAGTATGCTTAACTGAATTCAAGGCTGAATGAACAAGAAATTCTAACGACTAACAACAAGAACAGAAGGCTGCAGATTCAAACTCTCCTAATTATCTCAGTTTACACTACAACTCCATGATTCAGGCTACTACATCCAAAACTTATGCTCAAACTCAATCAAATATCACTAACTAAGATCAGAACAATCATAAACTACAGCAATATCACATAAAAAATGACAATCACAGATTCATCAAAACTCTTGCAGATCCATATCAGAATTACTAAACAAGTATCAAAACGAATTCAAGCAACCTCAGCTACAAACTATCTCACTAAAACAGGATCAAACTACACTGAATGTAACAGTAATCCAATAACCACAATTATTCTATACTAAAATTCAACAAACATCATAGTTAAACCTATTAAAATGACAAATGAGGCTGAAAATAGAGAATGAAGCTTACAAATTGAGATCTCAGCTCCCTGAGATCCTCCTAGCTAGCCTACCACTGTGGATAGGCCAATTATACCAAAAGAATCACCAATAACCACCACCAATTACCACAACTCACCAGAATCAATGTCCTTTGACTTTTGTTGACCAACAGAAACTCATCTAATCAAGCTTTCTAAACCTACAATATCACTCTTAAAAGTTTTTAAAAACTATTTTTGAACTTGAAAACTCTACAAATGAGCTTCTGAAAACGTTTTTATTTTTTATTTTTTTTTCTTATTTTTATTTTTTATTTTTTATATCTTTGATGAAGAATAAAAACAGTTACAAGTGAATGAAATTAGCTTTTATAACAGTCTCATAAGCTTTTGTGAGCTTATGAGATCAAAAATTCAACTAGTTACTAATGGAGACAAGCTAAAACAAATTTAGAAGTGCAATGAGAAGACTGAAAACTTTATTCATTAAGAAATTGAAATACAAAATTACATCAAAATACAAACTAGCAGCATAACAGTACACTAAAATATATATCCAGAAATGAGAGATAGAGCCTTGTATTTATAGCTGGAGAGAGGAGAGTGAGGAGCGTCCTCAGATGGTTCTGGAATGGGAATCTTTCAAGAATATACTCATTGGATCCTATCTGACACCCTTGAGCCAATCACAAGCCTCGAATCCATTTGGTGACGCGTCTTGGCCAATAGACTGCTGCCACGTGACATTCCTCTTTGTGTCAGTGCTGACAGTGATGTGGGATATGACTGATATGCCACTAAGTCTTTACACTTGAACTCATAATCCATAATCTAAACATCATTCCTTATTCTTTCTTTTGACTTTTTTTCATTTTTTTTCACTTTTTTTTCATACTTTTCTTGATACTTTTTTCATTATTTTTGCTTTTTCTTGCCTAGTAACTTTTCAACTCCGAACCTTCACGGTTTCAATCCAAGACCTACCGCCAACCTTTTGGGTTAGAATCTAGGATCCAAGGCCCGATCTCAATCCAAAATCTGAAAGCACCTTAGCTCTACTGAATACCGGGCTTTAGGGTAGCTCCGAAACCACATGCGTACTACGCTTATACAACGAAATACAATACAATACAACTCAAAACAATGGGGTGTATCCTTGATGTGTACCCAATAATTGAAGCAAAGATTCTCTTAAGAAGATAAAGAACTAAATTTCGTCAAAACCCCCGACATCTTTAATTATTACACAAAATATGGGGTGAAACAAGCTGATGGGAACGAAAAGCCACAAGTAACTTCGATGAGCTTTAAAGAGAACCAACTACTCCACGTATGGCATCTAACTTCTAAATAAACACTATCATTTCTCGCTCTCCGCTTTTTCTACAAATCTCAAATAATGAGATCCGCGGATACTTAGCCGATAATCAGCCACGCATATATAAAGTCAGATACGAAGCTTGCAAACTCTAGAAAAGAATTTGCGTTTTAGTGCTCCTTTGATGTAAAAGACTAGCGAAAGCTTTTAAGCTGCGCATATGTAAAGTTAAGTACGGGAACTTTGCAGATTCTAGAAGAAGAATTCGCGTTTTATAGCTCCTTGTGTACAAAACTAGCACAAGCTTATGTGATCATCATTGGTTAAGGGAACAAGCTAGGGCTCAACACGCCCGGATCAAGTCAAAATTTTTATTCCTACTCTCGCCAGCTGGAAAGTCGACACGGTGTCAAAACACTTATTCAAACTTTTATTCTATTTTTTCACAACTTTTCCACATTTATTCTTTTTCACAATTTTCAAAATTTTCAATATTTGTTATTTTTGAGGAAAAACGGGGTTGCATGAGTAAACGACATAAATGAAAGTGCAAGTCAAATCAAATCGAAGATTGACCCCCCCAAACTAAAACGAAACATTGTCCTCAATGTTTGAAAAGGTAAGGGTAATCCTAACATAAGTCTAGGGCCGTTTATTAATTATGCCAAAGATGTTAGTCGATAAGATCTAGGATATAATATACGAACTTCCAAAAGCATGAAGAATGAGACTCGAGTGGAGATGAGACAAACAACGAGCACGAGAGTCATCATAATTCGGGAAAGTCCTGGACAAACAACACAAACAACCACGAAACACAAGATTGGAAGAGGTCGCCCATCCTCACGTCACGTTAGGTAAAGAAAATAGAAAGAAGATAGAATGATAAGCATAGGGTGCCTCCCACGAAGCGCTTGTTTTTGGTCACCGAGTCACAAAGCTTGACTCGATCCCCGAATTCAATTGTCCTTAGGGAAAGTTTGGTGATCCGGGACTACCATGCGTGGTACGTCCCCTCCAAAGTAATGCTTGAGACGATGACCATTCACCTTAAAATTGGGACCATCGGGTTGAGATAACTCAATAGTACCATAAGGGAAAACTAGGGTAACGGTGAATGGTCCAGTCCAACGGGTCTTAAGCTTGCCCGAGAAAATCTTCAATCGAGAATTGAAAAGAAGAACTTGATCCCCAACGTTAAAAACGCGGTCTTTGATTTTGGAATCATGAATCCTCTTTGTCTTCTCTTTGTAGATCAAATAATTCTCATAAGCTTGATCACGAAGTTCGGTCAATTCATTTAATTGAACTTTACGGTGATCACCCACGGTTTTTAGGTGAAAGTTAGCATGTTTCAAGGCCCAGTAGGCCTTATGCTCTAATTCAATGGGCAAATGACAAGCCTTTCCATACACCAACTTATAAGGAGTACACCCGATGGGGGTTTTGTAAGCGGTGCGGAAAGCCCATAATGCATCGTCTAGCTTATCAGCCCATGAAGCACGGTTATCACCTACGGTCCTCTCTAAGATACGTTTTAAACCACGATTGGAAACCTCAACTTGTCCGCTCGTTTGCGGGTGATACGCGGTACTAAGACGATGAGTAACTCCATATTTATACATGACTTTAGCAAATTGATCATTACAAAAATGAGTACCGCGATCACTTATGATAGCACGAGGAGTTCCGAATCGGGAAAAGAGATTTTTCAAAAACTTCACAACAACTCGGGCGTCATTTGTGGGGAGCGCCTTCGCTTCCACCCATTTAGACAAGTAATCGACCGCCACGAGTATGTACTTATTCCCTCGAGAAGACGGGAATGGACCCATAAAATCAATACCCCAAACGACAAAGATTTCATAAACTTGAATCGCATTTTGCGGCATTTCATCACGTTGTGAAATTTTTCCTTGTCGTTGGCATGAGTCATACGACTTCACCAAGTCATGTGCATCACGGTAAATCGTTGGCCAATAGAAGCCGGAGTCAAAAACTTTCTTAGCGGTAAAGTTGGCACCATGATGTCCCCCCGTGGGTCCATTGTGGCATGCCATAAGAATGTCTTCGGCTTCCTTGCCATAAACACAACGCCGGATCACTTGATCCGCACAAACTCTAAACAAGTAGGGGTCGTCCCAAAAATAGTGTTTAACATCTTTGAAAAATTTCTTCTTTTGCTGGGACGACATCCCTTTCCTTATGAAGTTCCCCGCATGGTAATTCGCAAAGTCGGCGAACCATGGGGTACTTGAGTCATTATGTGAAATACTACCAAGTGTCTCAAGAGGAAACGATTCATTAATTTCCTTTTTCTCAAGATCACTTTGGTGTGGATTCTCAAGACGAGAAAGATGGTCGGCGGCTAGGTTCTCCGATCCTTTTTTATCACGAATTTCAACTTTGAATTCTTGAAGAAGGAGAACCCATCGCATAAGTCTTGGTTTAGCATCAGGTTTATTCATTAAGTACTTAAGGGCCGAATGATCCGTATACACTATGCATTTTTTTAAGAGAAGATATGGTCGGAATTTTTCAAAAGCATAAATGACGGCCAACATCTCTTTCTCAGTAGTAGTGTAATGAGATTGAGCATTGTTCATCGTTTTGCTTGCATAGTGTATCGGTTGAAAATGCTTATTCTTTCGTTGCCCCAAGACCGCCCCGATAGCATAATCGCTAGCATCGCACATAAGCTCAAAAGGCAAGTCCCAATCGGGGGCAACTAAGATAGGAGCCTCCGTTAACTTCTTCTTTAGAATATTAAATGCATCAAGGCACTCATTTGAGAAGATAAACGGGGCATCCTTTTCAATAAGGTGGGTCAAAGGTCGGGCAATCTTGGAAAAATCTTGGATAAAACGTCGGTAAAAGCCTGCATGACCGAGGAAACTTCGAATTCCCTTGACGGTCGTGGGATGAGGTAGCTTTGCGATCACATCGACTTTAGCTCGATCAACCTCAATCCCGGCTTTAGAAATCTTATGGCCAAGGACTATACCCTCTTTAACCATAAATTGACACTTCTCCCAATTTAGAACCAAGTTAGTGTCTTCACACCGTTGGAGCATTTGTTCTAAATGGGAGAGACAAGACGTAAAAGAATCACCATACACCGAAAAGTCATCCATAAAGACCTCCATTGTTTTCTCGATTAAATCATGAAAGATGGCCATCATGCATCTTTGGAACGTGCCCGGAGCATTGCATAAGCCAAAGGGCATGCGTCGGTAGGCAAACGTTCCATAAGGGCAAGTAAAAGTAGTCTTTCTTGATCCTGGGGATCAATCGGGATTTGAAAATAACCGGAGAAACCGTCGAGAAAACAATAGAATTCATTTCCCGCAAGACGTTCGAGCATTTGATCCATAAAAGGAAGCGGGAAATGGTCTTTACGAGTAGCATCATTGAGTTTGCGATAATCGATACACACTCTCCATCCGGTAACGAGACGTGTGGGGATTAACTCATTATCATCATTCTTTACAACGGTAATTCCACCTTTCTTTGGAACACAATGGACCGGGCTAACCCATGGACTATCAGAAATGGGGTAAATCATCCCAGCATCGAGGAGTTTGATAACTTCTTTTTTAAAGACTTCATGGATTTTTGGGTTAACCCGTCGTTGTTGTTGAATCACGGGTTTGAAATTATCTTCGAGCAAAATCTTGTGGGTGCAAAAACGAGGGTCTATGCCCTTAATGTCGGAAATTTGCCAAGCAATAGCACTCTTATGCTTCTTAAGAACATCAATGAGACGGGTCTTCTCCTCATACTTTAGGTTTTTAGAAATGATGACGGGATACTTATCGGTATCTTCAAGAAAAGCGTATTCAAGATGAGGAGGTAAATCCTTAAGCTCAAGCTTCGGAGGATTAGACGTCTTGATTTCTTTAACTTCTTCGATTCGGATTTCTTTTGGAGAAAAAGGAGTCGGATCCTTATTAAGCATTTCTTCAATCGAACGAATATCTTCTTCAATATCGATATCGGAATGATCAACTTCCGGTGAAATTGACTCATTTGAAAGAAAAGTCTCGATTTCTTCCAAAGTGAAATCACTTCCCTCGAATGGAGTGAGGGAAGGAGAAGAATCGGCAATTATAGGCTCAGAAGAAGGAGTGGGATTGCCACTCGAAGCATTATTTGAAAAACCGAGAAATTCTTGAGCATACTCCTCCTTAGCAACATCAATAACATCGATACGGCAAAGCGAATACTGTGGATAGGCCAATTATACCAAAAGAATCACCAATAACCACCACCAATTACCACAACTCACCAGAATCAATGTCCTTTGACTTTTGTTGACCAACAGAAACTCATCTAATCAAGCTTTCTAAACCTACAATATCACTCTTAAAAGTTTTTAAAAACTATTTTTGAACTTGAAAACTCTACAAATGAGCTTCTGAAAACGTTTTTATTTTTTTTTTTATTTTTCTTATTTTTATTTTTTAGTTTTTTATATCTTTGATGAAGAATAAAAACAGTTACAAGTGAATGAAATTAGCTTTTATAACAGTCTCTTAAGCTTTTGTAAGCTTATGAGATCAAAAATTCAACTAGTTACTAATGGAGACAAGCTAAAACAGATTTAGAAGTGCAATGAGAAGACTGAAAACTTTATTCATTAAGAAATTGAAATACAAAATTACATCAAAATACAAACTAGCAGCATAACAGTACACTAAAATATATATCCAGAAATGAGAGATAGAGCCTTGTATTTATAGCTAGAGATAGGAGAGTGAGGAGCGTCCTCAGATGGTTCTGGAATGGGAATCTTTCAAGAATATACTCATTGGATCCTATCTGACACCCTTGAGCCAATCACAAGCCTCGAATCCATTTGGTGACGCGTCTTGGCCAATAGACTGCTGCCACGTGACATTCCTCTTTGTGTCAGTGCTGACAGTGATGTGGGATATGACTGATATGCCCTTAATTGCTGTAAAAAGGAACGGGTCGGGGTAATTGAAGGTAAGAGTAATTAGGGTTCTTGAGTGCTGGGTGAAAAGGGAATTTGGGGATAAAAAAGGCGCGTGTCATTTTTTATCTTATTTTGATTTTCTGTTGACTCTTTGACCGTGGGTGTTGACTGGTTGACCGGGTTTAGGGGTTGGGTTTATTGTTGGGCTTATGGGCTAGGTGAATGGTTTATTGGGTTTTGTAGTTTTAATGGGTTTATGGATTTAGATTATTTGGTTTATTTTGGCAGATTTTTTATAGAAATAACATAAGGACCAATTTTGGCAAATCTGAAAATTCAAGGATCACTTATGTAAATTTCCAACTTTCTTTCAAGGACCATTCATGACTTTTTGTGATTCTATGAGGACCTTTGTTGACATTTGAGCTCAATCATGATCAAAGCTTGAGAAAATGCTTCCCGGTTCCGGTTCTTGACACTCGTTTCAATCCCGTGCTCGTTTTGTCATTTTTTGTCTCGGTTTTTGTCCAAATTTGCATTATCCATACCTGCACATTCAAAAACACAAAAACAAGTATATCTTTGGCATTCGTTAGCGTTTTTGGTCTTTTTGATCTTAAATTGGTAAATAAAAGATATGTAATTTATTACATATCAGATATATAAAATTTTCATGTTTGAGAAGGAGATATGAAATTGCCCTTAATTTTAAAGCTAAAAAAGTAGAAATAGAAGGTAAATTAACTAAATGCATCATTAATATCCCTGAAAGTGTAATTCGTTAACCAAAATAACTAAATATAAAAAGTAAATTACATCATTCGTCTCTAACGTTGTCTCAAATTCACACGTTTAATTCCAATTTCAAAATAAATACATTAGACGTCTCCAATGTCTCCATTTTGTTTCATCGATGGTCTTTTTAACTAACAGACGTTAGTAAATGATAGTTAAACCTTTCACGTACCTTTCATGTGAGGGCAAACTCATCTTTTTGTGGTCTTGTATTTTTTTTTCACAACTAACAAAAAGGGCATCTAGAAAACTTTATTATTATTATTATTATTATTATTATTATTATTATTATTATTATTATTATTATTATTATTATTATTATTATTATTATTATTATTATTATTATTATTATTATTATTATTATTTTTTAATAAGAAACAAAAATTGTTCCATGAGCTTAAAACAGATATTGCTTTTCTAGTAGGTATTCTTTTTCAAATCTGAGCCATACCAAACTCACCATACACAAAACTACATACAAACCCAACAATCACCACACTCTGCCCATCACCACCACAACAATGACATCGTCAATCTTAACCGAAAATAAAAATAAAAGATATAAAATGGGTTTGATCGTTGGGAGTGTTTGTAAGTCTCGAGGTAACGGGGGTGACCCCTTACTCGTAAGTACCATTCTCACTCGTGAGACAATTGTGGGGCTAAGGGTGACGCGGTTGGCAAGCCAAAAAAAGAGCGAAGGGTGACCGTGCTCACCACTTGCCTTTTGTGAATATGTGGCCCCATGGATCTTTTTGTTATTTATTTAATTCGTAAGTGCGTGTAGAGTATTTTGTGGGGTTTGTTGTGTAAAGTGGGTATTTTTAATGGTGGTGAGGGAGTAGTGACTATTATGGTGAGAAGTGAGGGGAGTGATGATAGGTTGAATAGTGTTGTGACGCTGAAGTGGAAAGTGAGGGAGTGGTGACCACTACCTTTAGGGCTGAGCAAAATCATACAAAAACCAACCCGAACCAACAAACTGACCGAAACAGTCAGGCAAGATAACCCTTTTGTTGTATTCTCAATAGTCAGGCAAGGCTCCTCAGTTGACCTCCTCTCAAAGGTATACCAAGACCCTTATCTCTTTATTTGAAAAATACGACGAATCACTCAAACGAGGAAATAATTCATATTCTCAAGATGACTATTTGGCCCTCATGTGAAAAACACGTGAGACATCTAACTATGATTGATTACCGCCTGTTAGTTAAAAAGACCACCAGGGAAGTAAAATGGAGACGTTGGGGAACCTCTGATGCATTTATTTTAGAATTGGGACTGACCGTGCTAATATCATACAAACCTCAAGGACAAATGGTGTAATTTACACAAATATAAAATTATGAATGTTGTCCGATATTTATTTATACTGTAACTACAATTTAGTCCAAAAGTTTTGATTGTTAGACTGCCCACAGTAACGACCGAGACCGACTCGGTCGACTTAATTTATCTCGGTTGGCCTTAGTGTGAGAAATCGGTCGCGACCGATTTGGACGAAAAGAGCAGGCAAAAAGGTCGAGACCACGACCGAGTTTCCAAAAAATTAAAGTGGGGTTTTTGATCCAAAACGGTTGGGAATATAAATGTTTCTACCGTTTNGAACCTCTGATGCATTTATTTTAGAATTGGGACTGACCGTGCTAATATCATACAAACCTCAAGGACAAATGGTGTAATTTACACAAATATAAAATTATGAATGTTGTCCGATATTTATTTATACTGTAACTACAATTTAGTCCAAAAGTTTTGATTGTTAGACTGCCCACAGTAACGACCGAGACCGACTCGGTCGACTTAATTTATCTCGGTTGGCCTTAGTGTGAGAAATCGGTCGCGACCGATTTGGACGAAAAGAGCAGGCAAAAAGGTCGAGACCACGACCGAGTTTCCAAAAAATTAAAGTGGGGTTTTTGATCCAAAACGGTTGGGAATATAAATGTTTCTACCGTTTGCCTCTAGTACCAAAAAAAATTAAATGATCCTACCATTGCTAATGTATACGTTGGGTAAAAAAAAATCTTTTAAAAAACACTATAAATACACAACTAAACCACACTTCATTTCACACAATCTCACAATATCTAATTTCAAAAATTTCATATATTTTCACTTATAAATCATTCACAATGAATCATCTTTGGCCAATGGAACAAGAATGCTTGCTAGCTAACGTATGGCTTTCTGCTAGCGAATGTATGGACCTAAGAGTTGAACGTTCTTTTTGGAATGCCGTTACGACAAGGTTCAATGACCAGACTAATGGAGAGCACCATACTAAAAATAGCCTTATGGCTCAATGGAAAAAAATCAACCTAGTATGTCTTAGGTATAATGCTATTTACAAAGAGTTGGTGCGTACAGGTGAAGACCCTTGTCTCAGCAATGCAAACCGAATTTATTTTGAACGCTATGGGAGAGGGATATACCATCAGCATGTGTGGTTCATTCTGAGAAACAAACATGCATGAGAAGCACACCAGCCGTAATGGTGTTTGTGTTAAGAATTTTCAGTATCGTGTTTCCGTATCGTGTTTTCCGTATCGTGTTTGCGTTTAATTTTTAGTTGTTTAATTCCGCATCGTTTCGTTTATGTAATCTTTATGTTTTATTAATGAAATTAATGTTTTATTAATGAAATTAATGTTTTATTAAGTTTTTAGTTTAAAAAAAAATTGAACTTGGTCGCCCTTACTGGGGCACTGAATCGCCTGCAGGTCGCTGGAGAGAGAAAGCTGACGTGACAGGAAAAAATGGGGGGATTGACCCCCCTTACTGTGGGCAGCCTTATAATTAGTCTAAATTTTGTTTTCATTTGACAATTTTTAATAAAAAAGCAAACTATCTACTCACTCCATTCCCTATTAAATGTCCAGTTTTAACTTTTGTTGAAGTAGTTTTATTTCAATTTTGACACTAAATATTATTGTACGCGTTATATAATATATGATGAAAATTATACTAATGGAAATAAATTTAAAACTTAAGCCATTCATATATTTTGTATCAAGCATTATATAACACAAACAAAAGTATTTATGGTCAAAAGAAAAAAAAAATAAAAATCAAACTGACTATTTAATATGAGACGGAGGACGAAGGGAGTATATCTCTCACCATAAATATGTCTCATGTGACTCACATATGTATATGATTTACTTATGGGGTGGCTAACCTTATGAATTAGACTTATGCTTATTTTATATAAGCGGCTTATGACCTGGTATATCATAAGCTCATATAAGCCCTTGCTAAGTGTTTGACTTAGCTTATCATAATTAATACAGTAGAATAAGGGTGATCACGGTCCAATTAGGCAAGATTTGGCAAGTTTTTTCGGGTTTTTGGTCGGTCCGGACCGGACCGGACCGGACCGACCGGACCGAGGACCGAATTAGCAAAAAAGCTTAGACCGAGGACCGGACCGAATGTGGTCGGTCCGTTCCGGTTCGGTCCGGTCCGGTCGGTTTTGTCGGTCGGTCCGGTCCATCCGGTCCGTTTGCTCAGCCCTACAGTAGAATGACAAAAAAATACATCAACATTAATTGGGTGTCAAAATTAAATGAGAGTATAAAAGTCTTTTTGTATAATACAGTAAAACATCTATAAATTAAAACTCGTTAAATTAATAACCTCGATAAAATTAATAATTTGTCCAGTCCCAACTTGGGACCGGTACAAATTTGGATCCCAATCGATAAAATAATAAAATAATAATTTTTTTGAAACCCCAGTGTATATATATTAGTCCCAACGATAATACAAATTAATAATTACTAAAAATTCCATGTAAATGTATATATTTGTGTGTGTGACGTGAGAGATACACTTCAAAATCCTAATATTGTTTATTGTCACTTGTTATTTTTTGTTGAACTTCAAATCTATTTTGAGTTTATCTCAAAATTTCTTTATTGGACTAAAGTGTTGGTGTGTTGTCTTCTGGTATTGCAACAAAAAGTGTTCAATTTATTTTCATAAAGTGAGAATATGAATTTTTAAAATTTTAATTGGAACTTGTTTTTCAAATTTATTTTTTCATCTCTAACGAGTATACATTGTAACTAGTATATTACACTTGAAAATTTAAAGGCCACATGTAAAACCTCTTTAAGTTAATAAATTATTAATTTATCGATATATAATATCTCGCTAAATTAATAAAATATTTCGGTCCCAACAGTATTAATTTATAGAGGTTTTTCTGTATCCTTATATAAGCTCACCACTCCTCAAATAAACCACAAAGTTTGGGCTTATCAAAACCTCTTTATATAAGCTCATAAGCCCACTCATATAAGCTTAGCCAAACACTTATTTTAGGCTTATTTAACACACATAAGCTAATAAGCTCATCAGCCTAGCAAAACACCCCTTACTAGTTTTAAATCTTTGTGTTGTCTTAATAACAATACATAACGTTTTATTAATTATAGGTGAAAGTGAGAGTAAAACAATTATTATTTTATTTTATTTTATTTTTATTCTTATTTTTATCTGACTTGTGTCAGAGAGACACAAGCTTTTAATTACTAAAGGAACTCAAATTATCATATTTACATATTGATTGATATTTATAGTTTTCTTAACTTGTTGTGTTTACTAAATTTATCATTGTATTATATACAAACTAGCTTCATGACCCGGCCGATGGCCGGTTACACTTCATAAACTTGTTTTAAAAAAGTATTTTAATAGGATAAATTTAGTATATTCCTTTATATATTGGTGATATAGTATATATGTGATAATAAATATTATAATACATATAAATAATTAGTTGGGAAAGCATAATAAGAAACTAAAATATATGACAGTTACATCTACATGTAAAATAAAATATATATATAT
>LBNU01027274.1:13641-32359 GCA_014162995.1 Artemisia annua | reverse complement strand
TATAATGCGGAAAACAAATACAAGCATAAACAATAAATACTAAGAACGCTTAATCCTCTATGGATTATATATTGAAAACTTGTAAACTCGTTCGTTTTATAACACATAAACTTGTGTTCCTTTTATAGACAAGGAACCCTAACCTAAACCGTTTCCCAAGAAACATATCTTCTATAAACTTTAAATAATATGCATTATCTTTTCCTAATATAACTCATGCATATCCTAACTACATTACATAATACGCGGTTTTACTAAGTCCGCAGAAACTAAACATGCTGAACTATGTCTTCAGCAATAATACTTCATCAGCAAAATCTGGTCTTCAGCAGATTCCCTTCAGCAGTAACCATCAGTGGAATTCACACTCAGCAGAATTCCCAACAAATTTGGAGGGCTATTTCTTTTCACCCTTCGTTTTCATTTCTTTTTAATTCTTCAACCCCTTCTTTCTCCTTTCTCATTTATCTCCTTTTTTCATAATCATACCTAAGGACTTTCTAATACTATCTATTTAGTGTTGTCCTTGGGTAGATCCCTCCGGTTCTGGCGGATCATAGGACGGTTTTCCTAACCTTAGCTACCTTATATCTTCATGACTATCCTATGTTGCCATCGACCAAATCATTGAAAACTCACTCAAAGCGTTCATGATTAAGAAATACATTTTTGCTAATACTTTGAGAGTTTTATGTTTTTCAAATGCTCCCCCTTAACATGTGCTCATAGGTTAGAAATTTGCACATGTCGGGGTGAGTTGCACTTTTTGAATTGATACACTCTTAATAGACATATACCCTAGGGACACGTTTACGTTGCTTAGTTAAAGGGATCCATTATCAGCTTTTAGGTGATAACTAGCCCTAATAACTAACTTGAAGTTGTTAACATTCCTTAGAAAAGGAAGTTAGACCCGTCAAAGTATATATCTAAAGAGAGTTTCTCGAAACGGTACATTCTACTTGGTTAAAACCTTTCGAATTTTAACATTTGTATCTCGTCAATTCAATTGTCAGATCTGAGCCACGGTCACATGAGATGCCAAATCCATTCGTTCACCAAAAACCATTTTGCTCCCCCTCAATATGTGCATTCATATATGAAAGAGTTTGGCACATACATGGAGCATTCATTTGTTTCCAAAACATCACATTTTTATCAAATTTCTTTCCATAAATCACATTCTCTCCCCCGATCACAAATTTCAATTCAATTGAGATTTTGTGATCCCAAGTGGTTTAAATAAGTTAAAAACGAGTTTGGGAGAAAAATGTGGAATGATTTGAGTATTTTCTGAAAATGAGACGAATCTATTACATGTTATGTGTCACAAGTGATGAGTTTGAAAATGATTTAGAGATTTACTTCAAAACTCACAAAAATTGCATATGTTGACACATAACGTCCCTGCTGAGTATACACACAAAAGCTTGTTGTGGTTTTTATAAGATTTTGAAATCACTCTCCCCCTCAATCAATGAACCATTTAAAATTTTGGAAAAATTTGTCATTGATTGAGTGATTTTAAGAAACGGTTAAGTTCTTATTGATTTACAAAAAAAACTCATGGTACCACCAAGTTTTTCACAAATACTTTCCAGAAAAATCGTAAAAGGGAAAATATTTGCGATGGAAAGAAGACTTCTCTTCTTTATCAAGAAATAATGCACTGAAGCGTACATAATTTCGGAAGTCTCTCATAAGTTGAGAAACACATAAAGTCCAATAGTACAGTTATATATAATGAGAGTACAAGTTCAAGAATAAACATTTATTACATAGCCCAACATCTAGCCAAAATATACTACTACCAAAAGAACTGACAAGCAACTTCATTCCGTTCTTTGAAGAAAACGGTAGTTACCTTCACGAATTCTGCCACCCACATAGCATTCCAGGCTGCGGAAGATCTTTCTCAGCTTCATTCATTTCCGAATAACTTGGAGAAATTTGCCGTTCAGCTCCAATTCATGCTGTGTCCAATGTTGGGTGTAGCGTCCTGGTTTTGCTGGGTAGACTCGATACTCTTTAACTCTGAAGTCCAGTGCGTCATCAACCATTTGCAATGTACCATCGCTGAACTTGTTCAATTCTTTGATACGCATGACCATTGGAATATTGTATCTGTCCATGAATACTACAGCCATAGGAGATTCAAGGACCGTGAAATCTGGTACGGGTTCTATGTTAGCCATTTCCCATTGCGGTCGAGTGAGGTTGAGTTGAGACTGATAGCTTTCAATTCCAAGCTGGAAGTCTTCGACACGTTTCTGTATCACTATTCCTCTAACCCAATGAAGGACGGCAAATACTAGTGCTTTCTTTTCCCGTGCTGGCAGATGATGCAGTTTCCTTGAAGATGAAGCAGATACAGGTCTTCAAAGTCATTAGGGTGGAGATACTTGAAGTCACCCTCCGAGATTGCATAATCATTGAAGCCGGACCGCTTGAGGATGATGTTCTTGAGATAGTCATACCCGTAAATAGGATGAATCTGAACTTTTACAACACTAATGATCTGAAGAGGCGATCGAACAGATTTGCGGTTGCCTTTAGCTTGAAATCTGTCGACGTAGAATTGTTGTTTCTTGAAGCACCAGTGTGATATTCCAAGGGACGCAGCAACATCATACTCACAAACTTCTGGAATCCACATGTTGTCGGGTACCAGCTGTTCCAAATCAATATCCTAGTAGTAAGCTGCTTTCATTTTGGTGATAGATAGAGCACACTTACACTATTTGTTGCCAAACCGAAGGTATTCCAGATCTTTTTTGAAGAAGTACTCGGCTTGAATTGTGACATGACCTGGTGAACCCCCCAAAGGAAGTGGATTGATGTATTTATGTTGTAGAATCCCCTCGTCCACGATATCATTAAACATTTTGTGACATTCTTCCATCTGATATTGCAAATGTGTCACATCTGAGTGAAATACCTTGACAATATCATACGCTGGTCCTTCAAGGTCTTTCTGTGACAGCTTCGACAAACCCCTCTTTTCACAAAACCATTTGATGAATGTTCCCATATCCCCAGTCTGTGCTTGGAGAGAATCTTCTGCAGGAGGTACAAAGCTGTTGGTGATAACATTCACCCAGTTGTTGTCATTGTTGAGCTGCTCGGAGGAGGATACCTGCCAGGTGGGCTCTGATGCAGTTGGACGATCAAGCTATGGTTTCCACCAAGTATCCTTTTCTTCTTTAGATAGTCTGACTGAGGAAGTATCAGGGACATCATCTCTGATCCATGACTGCCACCAACATTCCTTCAGTGAGATGTGTGCAGTGGAGGCATCATCTTCATCATCTGAAGACTCTACTGATGTTGGATTCTTCGTTCATGATCAAGTCCTCATGAATTGGTGAGGCAATAGCAGCAGTTCCTGTGTCAATGGTAGTCCAGGCAGCATACGTGGTGTGCTTAGAATGTTTGGAAAATGTGGACTTACCAGACTTGTCTGATTGTTGCTTCTTAGATGATGGTGATGGAGGTGGTGGCATTGCTCTGGACCGAGAACCTGTAGGGTGTCCAGATGCTCCTGCTGGTCCAGATGAACCAGGAGGAGGTGGTGGAGGAGGATGATGTGGTGAACTTGAAGGAGGCTGTGGTTGACCTTTACGTCTTCTTTTCCTTCTTAGTTCTTCTTCCATATCCTTTTGATATTGCTTAGCATCATCTCGCTTGATAGAATCTTCTAGTGCAACATATAAGCGTCTGTGTGCCTCGTGACCCCTGTGTTGTTCACTTGCATACATGCTGTGTTGGAGAATTACTTTTATATCAGCAACCGGCAGATCTCTGAATCTTGACCTTAGAGGGGCTTCTAGAGCATTGTTGACGGCTTCCGCGACTTGATCGTCGATTGCTCTAGACACTTGTTGGTCGATGTTGAGCTTTTCGAGCTTGGCCAGCCTGGAGCTGTGATCTTTCAGAGTCTGAGGTAGATTAAGCTCAATTACTCCTCTTAGAACCGCATCATGCTTTATCAGTTTCTCATTGATGTCACTGTTTTCCTGAGCAATTTTAGAGGTGACTTCCAGCACGTCCTCCAGAGTAGGTTGGGGCTTCTTCTCAATAGTGGGAACATCTGTGGCCCGGGTAGTAGATACTGTAGTAGCTTGAGTGGTCTCAGCCCGGGCTGGTTCTGATGTAGGAATTCCAGTAGTAGATGTCGGTATCATGAGAGTAGGTGTTGTGGAGGTATCTTGCTGGATGGGAACATCTACCATAGAAATAGCTTCTTCATGTTCATCACTCGATTTGTCGACATCAGATTCATGAGGCCTATCTACTAGAAATTGATCGCCATATGTTTCAAGATTCTTGTACGATGCGAGTTTGCCAGTTGAGCTGTCAGGTTCAAGAGCAATCTTCTGGTCATCAGACTTTAGCTTGAGATCATGATGCACCTTGGGATAAGCTTCGGACACAAATTCATCATGAATAGTCTCTAGTGGTGGTTCGGTCGAGACATCATGTACTTGGAATGGCTTGTCACTGGTGGCATCCGTTGCATCTTTCTTGGATTCATGGCCCTTAGGTGATAAGTCTGTTTCTGCTTCTGACTCACCAGAATCTGCTTGTTCCTCCAGGCTTGGTGACCGTGATGCTTTGACTGTTGATGGTTCAGGTGATCGTCTCTTGAAGATGAATTGTGAAGCTGTAGTGGTTGATTCAGATGCTGGAGATGAAAATTTTAGTAAGGTCTGTGCAGCCTGTTCATCAGTGGCTACTTCCTTTCCCTTGCCTTCGACATGTGGTATTTGCTGGATTGTGCTTGAGTCAGGTTCCTTGATGCTAACACCTGAAACCGGAGGTGCAGCGGTTTTGAGACTTTCTTCCTCAGCTCGTTGAATCATTGCCTCTTCTTCAGGTGGAGTTTGTTCACATTCGGGTTCTGCAACAATAGATGGTTCCTTTGACACAGCTTTCTTGGAGCTTGGCTTCTTGCCTTCACTATCACGTTTGCTCTTCTTGGAACGTCCAGATGAAGTAGTTGTGGCGGAAGTTCCTTTTCGTTTCTTTGTTGTCTGTTGACCAGACTTGGTAGATTGGGATAGCATGCTTGTGGAAGTATCAGGGTTGTCTGTGAGTAGTTGAACATACTCCTTGTAGTATGGAGCCTTAAGTATGTTCTGACTGAGTAGAGGTGTGGGAATTGCCATTCCAAAGTTGATCTTGTTCGTTCCTTTAGCAGCATATTTCAGATACCCGACAGCATTTTCATCCGTAGATTGATGAAGTGGGGAACCGCTTCTGGGATGAAAGTGTAGAGTATGTTGAAGATGATTGATGATGAGCTTTATGAATCTGATGCTGGAAATCAGAAGCCTGGTGGATTTCTTCTTGCTATCCTTGTGAGCAGCTAGATTAGCTTTGTCTTCAAGGAATGAGTGAATAGAATGAGAGAATTCTTCCCAAATTCGTTCAACGAAATCAATGTCCTTTTTGTTTACCAGTCCCCAGAGAATCTGAAATGATGGGGCTCGAAGTCTCTCGAATCCAGAGGTTTTGCCGGTTAGACACAGATTGATGAGAGTCATGATAGCCCTCCAAGGTTGAAACATATCATTGGTGGTGACGGAGGACAATGTGGTGGCTTCAGTAGGGTATCCTAGTTCGTTGATGAATTCCAGGATAGCTGCAGGGTTTGGTGGAGGTGTGAAAACAATATTATCTCCGGTGGGCATGATGTTAAGAGCTCTCCCTAGTGTATTCTTGTCAATCTCCACCCATTGCTCATCTAACTGACATCGGTAGACACCAGTGACCTTATCGCAGCTCATGGTGTTCCAGAATTGTTGTATATAGATAGACGGAATGGTTGCAGATGCTGTGAATGCCCGGAAGAATGTTGTTTCCTTGAGTAGGTCCAGAGCTATTCTGAATATAGGATGATTCTGGGGTTTATCGGCTTTCAAGTAACAATTACTCTTTCCGATAGGCACCCATTTGCTGTAAGGAAGGATTTCGTCATCGGTACGCGTAGGAGGTGCAGGTGCCTCTACTGATGATTCCATAACATTAGAGTCTGTCATTAGATCTGCAACACCACAACATACAACAGAAAGGACGAATGGAGTTGCTCAATGTTAGAAAAGAGAAATATTCCCGACAACATCCCAAGTAAAGGACCATAATATATATTCAAAGTTGACCAGAGAAAGTTGTTATACATGAAAGCCAACAGATAGCACACCCATAAAATAGGGACAATAATATATAGTACAAGTCAAAATAAATCAGATGAAACTGCTATGGCCAAAGTAAACGCTACTCCAAGCACCTAAGGTAAATGCTGCCAGCATGAAGACAAATGTGTAAGGGGTAAACGCTATGAAGAGGATAGCAGGTAAACGCTATCACATACGCTAAACTCTATCAAGTAGGTAAACGATATTATGAATCAGATAGGTAAACGCTATCACTAGAAGTAAACGCTATAATCTAGAGGTAAACTCTATATTCTAGAGGTAAACGCTATCGAAATTCAACAAGGTAACCGCTATCTGAGATCCTGGAGGCAAACGCTATGACTTGAGGTAAACGCTATTATCTAGAGGTAAATGCTTAGTGATATTCAAAGGTAAACGCTATCTGAGATTCTAGAGGCAAACGCTATGACATGAGGTAAACGCTATTATCTAGTGGTAAACGCTATTGTCATTCAAACAGGTAAACGCTATCTGGGGTCCACGAAGTAAACGCTATAACTTGAGGTAAACGCTATTGAGACAATTTAGACGCTATTTGGTCAAGCAAACGCTATCGGGTGAAGTAAACGCTATCAGGCAACTGATAGGTAAATGCTATCAAGAAACGACAGGTAAACGCTATCAAGAAACTGACAGGTAAACGCTATCAAGAAGCATCAATAACCCAGATTCACCAGTTCCAAGAGTATCACCACATAGATAAGTGCTAAGCATGAACCAAAAGGGAGCAAACAAGTAACATACCACTAAACATACCAACACAAGCAACAATTACGCAACAAGTTCCATAAAAAACATCAAAATACGAGGCCCCCTTTTAACAACGAGACACAATTAATCTATAACCACTAATGGAAACAAGTTCATAAAGTTACATAACACAGCCTACACTAACCAGATTACAGCAAATCCGAAGAACCTTGCAAACCTAGATTTTAAAACTCATCATTAGTGTATGTACTATATTATCAAATTCGAAGGGCACTAACCACAAATGAAGACAATACACATACCTAGGGGACTGAGAAACAGATTCTTACAAGGATTTTCAAACTGAATCTGGATAGCGACTAGTGTTTAGAGTAGATGGCGTTTAGTGGTATGAAAGCAATGGAGATGTTAAAATGATCTAAACGCTGGAGTATTTGAATAAATACTCTTATTAGCAACTTTCACAATATGGCAAAACAGACCCTTGTACCTACATCTTTCATAATTTGGCATAACATACCCTTATACCTACATCTTTCACAACTACTCTTATTAGCAACTTTCACAATATGGCAAAACAGACCCTTGTACCTACATCTTTCACAATTTGGTATAACAGACCCTTGTACTTTTGAGTTTCCAAAGAATACACCTAAGACCTTTTAACAAAAGGAATAAGTGAAGATCACCCCCATACAGTTAGGCACAGAAAGAAGCACAAACCACATACCAGAGGCTAAGACATATAAGCTCACAGAATACACCCAGACAAATAGCCTAATCATACTAAATCTCTCCCCCTCAATCACTGATTGATACAGGGGATGCACATAAAGTACATTAAGTCTGGATATAACGTAACCCAAGATGTAATAAGCCATGGAACCAACATCACACATGAAATAAGAATACTAATCAATAAAGAAAAGAAAAAAAAGAAAGAAAAAAAACATGATTTGAAAATTTGTTCGAACTTCATTTAAAGACCCGTGCCATTGTTGAATGACATTTCTAGGACCGTAAATGTTATCGATTGCAAAATAAAGCATGCTAAACAAGAGGACGATAAAATTTATTCTATAATGTGTAAAATATGTGCAAGAATATTAGAGTAACAGATACAGAAGTCTATTTCAAGATAAAGAACGAGTCCTGAAAAGAGATAGTCAGGAGTCCTGGAAACCCAAACTCAACATTGAGAGTTATGATCTCCTAGATTAGGAGATCCCAGAGCTTTAGGAATCCATACTTTGGTTCTCTTTGCACCATAGCCAGAAGATGGATTGACAGGTGGATGACTGTGACCTGCACTTTTAAAGAGAGTAGATGCACATGTATATGAATTGGTTAAATAAGCTTTAGGGCCATTTGGGGATTCCTTGTTCTTCTTGGTGTAATATATGGGTTCATAGTCACATGACCATTTGTATCCATTCATCACAAACTTTCTACCTGTAGGAACCCACTTAAAACTAAATCTAGCTTTATGCCTCTTATCATGTACTGAATTCTTCCTACTGGAATAATTTCCTCTTCTCTTGTGTGCAATCTGTATGTTACTATTTCTGGACCTAGATTCTTGGTAACTACCATCCTGTATATTTCCTTTCATTCCATATGAGTTGTGAGTTATTGACTTATGGTGAGTAGAGCACCCTTTGACCTCTGAACTGGATAGTGGAGTAACAGGTTTTGTCAAAACTTGTTGCTCATTGACTCCTCCCAAACTAACCAGTCAACCAGGTGAGGTCAACTAAGTCAAATGAGGGAGAGAGTGATCAGTTAATGATCCGGTGTAAGCACAGTGTATTCTCGTGTCGTTATATCCCGACGAGATTGAAATTGTATTTTTGAAAACGTTTATGGAATGAGTGATTGGAACAGTAACCAGATAAAGATTTTGATTGATTTTTACACTACTGATGGCTTGTAATGATATTGGAACAGTATTAACAAATGCAGAAATGCAATTAATCCTAATAACCTAATTGCGTACTGGAAAAATGGGAATAAGGCAAAATATGAACAATATAAACTAGAAGGGGTGAAAATGAAACTTTTACAAAATTAAAATGAAAAGAAAATTAAATTAAAAAGAAAAATATTTTTTGATTATTTTATTATTTAAATATTAATTATTTAATAAAACTATTTAAAAACTTAATTAAAACTAAGTTATAACAAATCTAAAAAGGATTAAGATTACAAATTACACTAAAAATTTGAAAAATTAATTTCTAAAAATCTAAAATGACTTAAAAGAAATATAAAAATTAAAAATAAATATTTTTGTCTTTTTGTGGGTTTTTTTATTAATTAATTACTAAACTATTATATAAAGGTAAATTAAACTAGATTAAATAAGGAAAATAGAAAATGAAAAGAGAAAATTACAAATCTAATTTTTAAAGATTCTAAATAATGTATAAAAGCTAGAAAAATTATAAAAATGGATCTGAGATTAAATTTAAATACTAAAACTATTTTTTTTTTGGATTTTCTAATAAAACTGTTTTAATTAAAATTAAATCTAAAAATTACCAAATGACCAGTAGAAATTATGGGAAAATTACCAGAAGTGCTAAATATTATTTAGAACTTAGGAAAAATATAAAATTATACTACTGTTTAACAAAATCTATTTAAACTATTTAATTTACTAATATTAACTAATTAATTAAACTGTTTTTAATTCTAATAAATAGTAAATGAACAGGGAAAATTCTAAGAAAATTTATAAAAATACTTTAAGATACTAGGAATTTAAGAAAATTATAAAAACAGATAAGTACTTAATTAAAATTTAAAAAGAAAAATGAAAATCTAAATTATATTAAATAGAAACTATCACTTTTCTTAAAAAGTGATGATTTTTGGAATTTTCTTTTTATGGAACTAATAAACTACTGGAAATAACAAAGTTTAATGAAAACAAAAAGTTTAAAACTTGAAAATAAGCAAAAATGAGCTTATGAGCTTTCACAGTGAGCTTTTGGGCTCACAGTGATGGATTTAAGCTCAATCAAGCTTTGAACAAGCTTAATACTAAAAACCAAAAGTAAAATAAGATGAAAACAAGTGAAATGGACTGGAAATGAGAAAAAGGAACAATGAAATTCACTGAGAAGCTTGAAACAAGCTAATAAGCTAGTCCATTCAACACTGTCAACCAAACACCCCCTGCAGTCAAATGTTGAGTCACTTTAAGCATATGGAATAAGCTTGAAATGCCAAAATATGAACTGGAGTAGCAAGTAGGGCTGGTGGGCTTTCCAAAAAGCCAAAGCTCACCTTGTGGGGTCCACTGGTGAGCTTTTTAGAAGCTTATGAAAATGGCTTGAATATACTGACAAGGCAGTATACTCAGCAAAATGGGACAAACTTAAAGCTTATTGCATCCCTATTGAAAGAGCTTAAAAATGAAAAGTGAGCTTAGAACTTTGAAATATCGTTGCTTAGCTTCTGAAAGAAACAAGAATCACAAGCTTAAGCTCAGATTTGAGCTTTTGATGAGCTTGAGAAAGTTGCTCAACTACACTAATTGCTCAGTGTAGTGAGTGTTTTTGTTGATCATGATAAGCATTTTTAAGCAATCCAATAAGCAGATAATGGCAAAATAAGCATACACAATTGAAATAGGCCAGAAGGGCTTCACAAATACCAAATATCACAAGCTTATACCAAGCAGCAAAGATTATGCAAGCTTATGATTATGACTTATAAACCTGTGCACAGAGCATACTTTTGAAAAAGTGCTTAATAGAAGCTATCCAAAAAGCAGTTAAACAAGCTATTTAAAAATTATGAAAAATACACTGAACAAGATTAGCAGCCAAAGATTAAAACCTAAAAAGCACAAATCAAGAACTCTAATATTAAAGCCTACAAGAAATTATCTAGTTTATTCAATAATTAATTATGCTGAAATGTTGACTTTTAAATTACCTAAACTATTTGACCAAAATGAACTTTGGATCAATCCTGATTATGATGTAATACACTGATTTAAGACTAAATTGATCAATGATAACAACTTATGAAAGAGATAGCATGATTTTGGAACCAAGAAATTCAACAGTTAACAAGTAGAATTGGATCAAAAGCTATTTTGACTTTTTATCAAAGAAGCACTGGATTTTATGGTTTAACTGAGGTATTTAGGTCCTATGTGACATGCATCAAACAAGAACAATAACATGTAAACCTTGTAACACAGTGTAGACAGTGAATCCAAACACTCCTTAAACAGACCTATTACTTGATTTTTCAAAGCAATTGATATGGTTAGATCACAACACTGATTCAAAAGTTCATATCATCATTAAGCAAGACCAATTGAGCATAAAACATCACAAGTATAAGCATGAAACACATAAATGGCACAAATGCTAATTCACTGTGAAAATGAAATTATGAGCAACTATGAAAATCAATGAACAACACAGAGATTTTAAGCTATAATATCACTAACTAACACCTAATAAGCATAAAAGCACAGAGATTAAACAGAGATAAGCACTACTACAGTAAGATCAAAATTATACTAAAAACTTAGAATTTAAGAAATTAAACTGGAAAACCTTTACTCTAGCTTGACTAGAGTTTCTTTATGCTCAACAAGCTCCTCGCTTATTAGAGATAAGCTAGGTAAAAGTCCATCTTGCCCCTCCATTGTAGGCAACTTCCAAAGCTTTCCACAGTCGATGCAAAGGTACCCTGTATTTGTTTTGTTTTCTGATTTTTTTATCTTTTTATGTTTTCTTGAGTCTATTTAGGTCCTAAGTGAGCTTATGGAACAGTGAAACTAGATTTAAGACATCATTGAAGCAAAAGAGAAATTCAAATATTTGAAATGATGAAACTGAAATTGAAATGAAAAACTTAGAATTTTGATTAGATAAAGATTAAAGTACAATACTTGAACTGATTACAAACTACTTGAAGCAAATTTAACAACTTAGAACTGATTTTACACTAATTTGACATAAAATTAAGCTAAATGAATACTACTCTTCTCTTTAGCTTCCATCTTCTATTTATACTTGAGGTTTAGGGTTCCTTGTGGTCTTCTGAATCTTTCCCACTTCAATTTGGACCATTGGATTGGTCAAAGATGATCTTGGCCGTTCAAAGGTTTTTGGCGCCAAAAGTGTATAACTGCCAATTTGGACCTGTGGGGGTGGTGCATTTAATGTTTTTGGCTTGTTAGGTAAACATGGTGGGTTGGGCGGTGGATTTGACAAGGATGGTGGGGGTGGTGGATGTGATGGTGTTGCAGGCAAGTGCAGGTGGGGTGAGGGTGAAGTGTGAACGGGGAGAGTTATAAGAGAAGGGGGAGTGGTGTTTGGGCTGGTGAAGGTGTTGGGCCAGGGGAAAGGGTATTGGGCCAGGGGAAATGTTTTGGGTTATAAGGGTTTTTGGGTTTGGTTTGTTTATTTGGGTTTTTATAAACAACATAAAGGATCCGTTTGGTTTAAGTGGTAAAAAGCCCAAGGACCTTTTATGTAATTTCTGATTTTTCAAAGGGTTGATTTTGGCATTGTTCCAAAGTTATTTCAAGGGTTAAACTTGCCAAGTGATGAATAGTACAAGGTCTTATGTTGACTTTTCCACTTTTTGAATCTTCAGGGACCATTTCTGCCAACTTTGAAACTTGAGGGACCAAACTTGTAATTTCACCAAACTTTTCACCAAATGATTATTTTTGCCAAAGTTTCATAATACAAGGACCATAATAGTTATTTTCCAAAAGATTTTAATCACAGGGGCTATTTTTGACACTTTTGCAAAGTTCAGGGACTAAACTTGTAAACTTTTGAAACTTTTCATCAAAGGACTAATTATGACAACTTGTGATTTCTAAAGGACTTTGGTTGACTTTTCTTTTGAAATAAATGCTTAGGGACTAGATTTGACAAATTGTGAAAGTTGAGGGACTGAAACTGCCAATTGTGCAAACTTTGTTCGTTTTTCATTTGTTTTCAAATATTTTGCAACTAAAACATATAAAACACAACCCTGGGATATTTTCACTATTTTGATGCATATTTGGTTGTTTTTGGATGTTTTGGCAGTTCAGATGACACAAAAATGATGAGTATTTACACACTCATCACTCATCAACTTGGGAGGCAAACCGGGTTTTAGAATGTTTTGGTTATTCAGATCTAAACGCATTTGGTTGTCTAACAACTGGTTTGTTTCTAATTGATATTAAAACTGGTTTTCCCAAGATTGATGGTTTTGCAAACTTGGTGTTCACACTACGCCCTGTTACTTTTCTAAGTTTGTTTCTAAGTGATGTGATTGAAAAGACTTTTTCTTGAAGTTGAGCTTTGAGTTCATCATTCTTAACTATCAAAGATGTTATTTGTTCCATAGACTTATCTCTATTAACTTTGATGGATTCATTCAAGTTTTTACAATCCCCTTTTAGAGACTCATTATCCAGAATTAGGTTGCCAACAATTTATTCCAATTCACCATTTCTAGTGGTAATGTAATCACTATCGGGTTTGGCTCTAGCCTCATTACACATAGCACACAATTTTGTGATACGGTTTTTCAGATTCATGATAGTTGAGTTCTTAGCTTCAAGCTGAGCTTTCAAGTCATTAATCATAAAGTATTCCTGGAAATCAGGAAGTTCTGGATTGTTACTTAATTGATGAGTTTTTAAGCTTTCCTCCTTTTGTTGCATTGCAATTTCAAGTGAGATACAATGTTTCTCAAGTTGTGAAAATCTGTTTGAAAGTTCATTAAAAACGTTTATATCAATCATATCATTTGACTTAAAAGACTTGAAGGACTCTGCTGTAGCCATAGAACTTGACTCATCATAACGAACAACATTTTGATCACTTTCTCCCCCTTTATGATTCATATTTGTTGATTTAGAGATGGTATCACTATGAGTCTTTTTCAATAAATATGTGTCATAAATGGGCATAACTTGATCAGAATCCAGTCGTTCATCAGAAATTACATTGAGATGTTCAGTTAGGGGTACCTCAGCACATGACATTTGTTCTTTTACTAGTCTCAGTTCAGTTTCCATGTCTGGAGTGTCACTAGTCACTACGTTGCTGAGTGTGTTGAGCATATCAGCCTCTGATTCCTTGCATATCGTGACACTTGACCCAACATCCGATGCAATCCCCGAGTCACTAACACCATCACATGATAGTACCCTACATGCTTTCTCCTTGTCATCACGTGCAGACAGGTGCTGCACTTGTTCATGAATGAATCTGTTCACTTTGTCCATAAGTTGGATGAATGTATCCCTGAACGTATCAACCTCAATCCCAGTGTGATTGGTAAAGCACTTTTTCATCAACTCATTATAATGGTCATATTCCAGAGTGGACTTTGAGTTAATGAACCCTTGGAGTTGTTTGTTGATCACATTAAAGGCAGCTGTTGATCAACTTTTGGAAAATTCCCTTTGGTCAAGTTGTTGTTGCAGTTGATCTAAGTAGAGAATCATCTTGTGGTTGAAAGTTTGAGCTTCTTGACCAAACAGTGTCGCAAATGCACGTTCGTATCCCATCTTGTATTCTGTCCCTTCTAAAAGCGTCAAGAGATGTGAATGAAGTAGTCGAAAGCATTCAATGCTAGATCTTTCAGAGGTATCAGACAGTTTTAGTGACTGATGCACTTCCTTCCCTTGAGAACTTGGATACTTGGATTCCATTAGATCAGTTTCACACTTACACACATTGTGCTTGAGGGAGCAAAACGCTGAGTAGTGTACCCTGGATGGAGCTAAACGCTATAATTGAACTAACAGCTAAGGAACTAAAAGCTGATGGAAGGTAATCGCTGTTAAAGTGAAACGCTGGAATAACTAAACGCTAGAACGAGCTAAACGCTATAGCCAGGTAATATCACTAGTACACAAAATCACTTTTGGGAACGTTTAAAACATTTCACCTACCGTTCCCTATGTGACTGTTCCAAAAAAAGAACTTTATGGAGCATTTTTTAAGCGTTTCCAAAAGCTTAATTTCTGGAACTATTTTTCTACAAATCGTTCCACAAAGTGGTTAAAAAATGTGTCAAATAATCAATCTTCTGGAACGCTTTTTACTAAAAGTGTTCCGTAAACAATTCATTATTTTGTAACACTTATGTAATAACCGTTCCAACAATATGTTTCCCACAAAAACCAGCAACCCATTCCAACCAAAATAAATTCTGTAACAACCCATTTTTGCAGATTTTCTGCATAAATCTACAGCAACCAAACCGACCCATTTCCGCTGCTACCCAAATCTGTTCTATTTCTGCAGCGGCCGATAACTTATTTTGTTCCAAAACCATTTCAACCAAAGCACAAAACATATATACATCAAATTTAACCAACAATCCATAATACCAAATTCATCCGTTACAACTAAACTTCGTCCAAAAGTCGATTACCCAAATTCATCCATTACAACCAAATTTTTCCAAGAACTAATTAACTAAGACATACATCATTAAAACACAAAAACTACATCCATACACCATGTAACTAAATGCTTTCTTTGCATGGTTGACAGTAAAGATCATAAAACGATTTACTCCCGTCATGTACCATCTTGTCCAATATTGACATAGGTATTGGCTTTCTCGATACGAAGTGTGTAGGAATCTGTTAGTAAGAAAAAAGAAGACATGATTATAACCAACCAATATGAAAATGAACCAAAATAACTTCGACAATATAAGTCATTTTCCCATTTATAGCAATAGATATAAACTCTACTTATATTATCAGGAAACCCTTCTTGTATGACCATAAAAAAGTCGCACATCCATTTCATGACATAGTAACCGCACTCCCAAGTTTCTCTTTGTTGGTTACACTGTAATCAAACAAACAGCATACATTTCACATATGAAAAACAAGTATACTTGGTTGTTTATATTGGTATAAATGATTTAAGTTAGGGAAAGTCCAATCTAAATTCACTTGAAGCGCCCTACGAAAACAAGTGTTGAAGTTAAAGAAATGAAGCCTTGAATTGTGAATGGAATGTCAATATTGAGAAATCTTACTCGTTCAACACTTTTACCACCAAGAAATCATCTGGGGTCTTCTTCTGGTCTTTATTATATGAATCACAAATGTATCCCTTGTGCATGGAACGGTCAATAATAAATAACGCCCAATGACCACTACACAAAAGTTAATGTCTTTTAAACAATGCATGTATAATCAAAACCATAAAACGAAAAGAAAATTTAAATTTACGTACTCTTGATGATAAGGTAAAAGGAAGAATGATTTATTTTCATGTATGAGTAATGTTTTATGGGTATGAGTCACGACAAACCCACGGTGTTCTAAACGTGCTTTTGACTATCATTTCCCCCTTTTAAAATGTCATGATGACATTCGATTAATGCGTATGTATTAGTCTCACTTATTTTAAAGTGTGTGAAATATGAAAATAAACATTTAATTTAAGATGGGAAGAATAAATGAATTGCTTTTAACTTAATGATATTAGATTAAATCATGATTCGGTTTGATAATTTTGTGACATTTATCTCAATTCGATATACCCGCTAAATCTATGATTTTAAAGTAAATGTAATTTGATTCGACGTATGTATACGACCAACACTTGATCGTAAGTACGCACAATATTAATGTGTAAGTATTTTAGGTTTATAAATTGAATAATAATCCGCTCTATTATACATGTCATATAAACGAATCTTGAATTTTGATGATGAACGTATTAAGTCTGACTCCATCAAACTCAACGCAAGTAATCTAGAATTACTTTATATCGTTTGACTCATTTACCAGTCTATTTTAGGTGCAAAGAGTTTGACATGTTAGGCTCAACCGAAACCCTAGAGATGCATTTACCCTAATTGGAAATCCTATTCACTTGGATTATAAGTAATACAAATATGTGTTACATAAATTAATCATGATGACAACTATCCAAAGATGATGGCGTTAGGGTAAGTTAAGATTTTGTTTAATAACTTAATGAAAATTATATCAAGCTCAATCTATTCATTGAAACCGTGATTCATAAAGCATATGTACTATCAATCGACGTATGTTTACAACCAACACTTGATCGTAACACTTGATCGTAAGTAAGCACAATATATATTGTGCTTACATTTGTTTTTGTGTTGACAGCGGGTAACAACGACAGCAACTACGACAACCCCGTAAGGAAATGGTTCCAAAGGTCATCAAGCTTTACTCTTTTGGCATCCTTGATTGCTTTTCATATTTTGAGGTAGGAGTGAACTCTTTAGTCACAATACATATTCTACCTGTATATTTGCAACGGAGCAACTTGGACTTTTGGATAGTAGTTAGTAGGACTCGTGAACTCTTATTTTGAGGGTGTTGTATTATGTTGCAATTCGTTTTTCATTTGAATTTGTTTTGTAACTTAAATGTTGATCTTTATCTAAGTATTTGTCCTAGAATATTATTGTTTATGGTAATGAATTGCAATTCTGGAAAAACCTGCACTTTTGTATATGATTAAATTCTGGAAAAATCAATTTTTATGTATTATTTTTTCTAAAATCATAATTATTAACTAGATCGGTTTAAAACCGATCTAACTACAACTGAGCCACAAACAAAAAACAACATTAAATAAATCAGTTATTCAATATTGACCAATCTTTATGATATCTTAAAAAGATCGGTTTTGAACCGATCTACATATGTACCTGCTCATAAAGATCACCCTTAGATAGAGTGGTTGGCTACCGATCTATATGAGGCTTTCTAACCGATCTAACTAGCTTTTTTTGTAGTAGTGTGGATATGGTTTTATTTATGGTTGTAAAATTTAGCTCTTTAAAATGCTCGAAAGAATGTTTAAAATTTGATTATTTGATCCAAGATAGATCAGTTTGACTCAAAATATACTATATTTGGATAATTATTTTTTCAAGACGGAATGCCAAACACTGCGTTACTTATGATTTATTAATGGTATAAAAGCATACCCTTGCAAGAGTAGTCCTTATTCAAAAAAACAGTCAAAATGTTTTATTCTTTATGATCAGGCGCAAGAACAATAACTAATAATCAAATAAATTGCATGAGCAAAGAAATTTACGTGGTTAGGTTGTTGGTAATTATGTGTTTCTGTGTTCCCAGATTAGGGTTAAGATAATCAATGAAATACGGGATATTCACTTGAAATCGTGGTATCACTTTCCAATAGAAACTATTCGACCCTATGCCTGGGTTACACGAATATCTCTATGGGATAAGACCAAGTGATGTTCTTGTTTTAGGCACAAATCAAGAACCTAATCGTATTCAAGTGTTTAGGGTTCGTGTTGATCGTTTTCATGCGGAATGTTATGACCTCTATTTATAATAGAGTTTACTCAAACCCTAGCCCATGGAATTATGTATAATTAATGGCCCATTAATTATAACATAATACTTTCCATAATAGTAGGATTCAGTGGTTAAAACAGCAGTACTTTGAATCAGCAGTACTTTGAATCAGCAGTACCTAGCAGCAGAGTCTAGCAGCAGATTCAACTATTAGCAGCAGATTCTACTAGCAGCAGATTCTACTAGCAGCAGATTCAGCAGAATCCACTAGCATAACCACAATTGAGTCAGGGTGTTCATGGACCAAATGGGTGTACACTCCGTACCTCCAAACCCATTACCAGGTGTGAACTCATCCCTCAAGTGCACTATATTTTCCAACAATCCTCCCCAAATTTAGTTCACTTCCTTTGCATGAAAAATAAACAATAAACAAAACAAGTGCATAAATGAAAATATC
>LBNU01027273.1:3940-14434 GCA_014162995.1 Artemisia annua | reverse complement strand
CTCATGGCAGCTTCCCTGCCCCTAGCCTGAAGTTGCGTGTTCCACCAAGTCAACGCTTTTCCAATCAATGAACAGGCAGCATACTTCACTTTCTGGTGTCTCGCACACTCACTTATGTCAATCACTGACTCCATCTTCTCGACCCATCTAGTATAAGCTATCGCACCTCCATTGCCATCAAAGTCCACTGATTTGCATGCCGAAAATATCATGTACGTGCATCCCTTGTTACCGTTGACATGGTTGCCATCATTAGCATGATCATTTCCACCGTCGTCTGCATGCTCATTCATGCTCACGTTGTTTCCTTGGTTACTCATATGGTCGCCGACTTGAGTGACAATAGTGGGTAGCAATCCCTGTAGCTGTCGAGCGATGATAGTTTCAAAGTCAGGGTTCTCATTGTTATTGTTGTTATTACCGGTGCCGCGACCACTCCCTCTACCTCCTCGTCCACCAGTCCTT
The DNA here is from genome assembly GCA_014162995.1 of Artemisia annua. Classification (NCBI taxonomy): domain Eukaryota; kingdom Viridiplantae; phylum Streptophyta; class Magnoliopsida; order Asterales; family Asteraceae; genus Artemisia; species Artemisia annua. The sequence goes on along the minus strand of LBNU01027273.1, from coordinate 13,969 downwards.
CCACCCCTCTGGGCTGGGGCACCTCGGTTAACTCGAGTCGATCTTCTTGGAGGCATGATTCTACAAGGAAGGGCATTGGTAAATGTTAGATAGGAAGTAGGTAGGGTAGGTCGGTATACGTGTCGTAACTCTATGCTCAACCATCTATTTGACAGATTCCTGAATTTGATAAGTCCACATTGCATCATGTTATCGTAAAAACGTTGGCCAGGCGTTTTTAGGATAGCATCATGCCATATATCCTTATCATCATCACTTCACGTCAATCTAACCTATTTCATCCTCGAGTAAATTCCTCGAAACCCTTAAGTTAAGAAACAATTCAACTCAATTTCGCAACTCATCAAACAAGAACTGTCTTGAAATTAAGTCGCAAATTGTTAAAAGACTGAATGGTTTTGAAAAATGAACTCGGTTCAGGGGGTTCACAAGGTCTGATAATATGCGCCAATAACTCGTAAGGTAAGCATACACGTAATCGCACACGTAGTCCCTATTATGCAAGCTATATGAAGGTTCTTAGGTTATAGTCTAGGTCAAACCACCTAATTCTCTATAACCAAGGCTCTGATGCCAATCTGTCACACCCCAAAAATGGCGCAGCGGAATGTCATTTAATGGATGTGACTTCAAGATCAAGAACGCATGGTGTCATAATAGAGAAATACTAATTTCATAACATCACAACACAAGTCAAAGTTACAACGATCCCAATATACGGGTAAATAGTTGTCTTGCTACATAAGTTCTAAATAATTAAGTCTTAAGGAAAACATTTCAAATGCATAACTCCTCGGGAAAACACAACCCAGAGAGTCTTGTCTTATGTCTGCTAAGCCAGGCCAATACTCAACCTTCTAAAGCAACTTCATTCTTAACACCTGAAAATGGATACTCGAAAACGTCAACATAAAGTTGGTGAGCTCGTAGGTTTGAAAGTAAACCACGAAGCTGTGACATAAGTAGTGTAGGACAATAGTGAGCAAGATATACGAATATATGCATTTAAAAGGGAAACACAGTGCTAGCGACAACTGAGCCTACTAATGATGTTACACACATGTTACCAATAGTGGGGAGCTACCCCAGATAGTACTATCCATTTGTTTCGGCTCCAAACGGAGTTAAACAGTTGCGCATACATGAAACACATATTTATCATCACAATGGGTCACATATTGCAATCAAACACACATATTGTCCCAAAAAAAAACATGTAAACATTGTATCACAGCATGAAAACAGTTAAAACACTATTTGAGTACCATTTTCCCCCAAGGAAAATATTATGAAAAAGGGGCTACGAGAACTCACCTTAGCAAGCAACGATAACGGAAACAAATGCAAAAGCTTGAAATGTAACCCGAAAGTCTTAACCGCGACCTAATTAATTCAGTCGTTTGAGAAAATATGATATGTACTATATGCATATGAGTTTTAAAAATATAAAATGGTTCTTATACACTTGCAATGAGGTTTTATGACTCAAAACGAAATAAACGAAAGTTATATAATTTATTTATTGAGTTTTTAAGGTTCAAAAATAAATATACAAGTATATCGTAACTTCAAAAGTCCATAATTTCTTCGTTATAAGCCCGTATTCACTCATTCAAGTCTCTAAACCGAGCTAATAAAATCTAGTTTTAAAATGTGATGGAAAACGATCTTTGGGACCTGGTTTTCAAGATCATTTGGGTCAATAAAGGGGCTGCTGTACCGAAAAATTTGGACAGAAATGTGTTTAGTTCGCGGGTTCGTATGTCTTTCAAAATGGCCCGTTTTATATGTTTCAAATTGTTAAACTCAAGTTATTATATCTACTTTACATATTTTAAGGCCTCCTTAATTTACAAGTCGGTTTAGTTAAGGTTTTGAACACAAAATGTTTTTACCCGACATTAGTTTTTTTTTTCTTTTCTAAATAGGTTTGTCAACTTGAAAGGTCCGTAAAACACTCATTTTCTAACGAAATTACGCGTTTCAAAAGCCTAAAATTATCTACTCGGAGTCTAGTTTTCAAATATATAAGCCTTATATTTTTCCCATCTATAATTTGTTCCAGTTTATTCGATTTGTGTACTAAGGTCGGGTCTGACAGAAAACTAAAAAGTTACACTATATTCTTTTGGCCGTATTTTACTTGTTATTTACCGTCACGTGTCCATCCAACTTCCTAGACCTAATTTAAGATGTCCCCTAACATTTCTAGTTTACCATTTTAGCTCAAAAGGTCTCGAAGTGGGCTGTTTTCACTAAATGAATTCGGAACTCAGAAAGAAGCGCAACAGCAAGTCATTAACTCGTATCACTTATTAAACATAGCAAATCATTTTATAAAATTACGAAAACTTTTGTGAGACATCCTAACATATGTATATAAGTATTTCTATTCCAGTTTTTCAAGAAAAATTGTGTAGCTATTTTATTTGGGTTCATTTGAGAGTCGTATAATTTGGACAGCAAGGTATAGCTTTGTTTTCAAGTTTTTAAAGCAGGTTCTCAACATAGCAAGTGTATAAAAGCATGAATTAAGAACATAAGTGTTGTATAATAAGTATGAAATGTAGGAAAATGAGTTTATTATGCTTACTTAGTTGATGGAATGGATGTTGAGAACAAGAACACAAAGGTCCAATATGCAAGAACCCTTAGCCTAGCTTCTAAAATACCCAAAATCACCTAACCAAATGAAGTGAAAACCCAAGATTTGTGCCCTCTTTCCTTGCCCTTTTGCTGCCGAGTATGAGAGTGAAAGGAAGAAGTGTTTTTGTGTTTGGAATGTAGAGAGAGGAGTGGTTAGGTATAAGGTTTACATAGGTGTAATTGTGGAAGGTATCAAATATATTTTTAAGGCATCTACTTTTGACTAATCAAAAATGGAAATGAGTGTATAGGTGATTGTGTGTGTGCCGTGTGATGGTGTTCAAGAAAGGAGGAATCAATTTCTTTTTGACTTAGGTCATTCACATGCATGTTTAGGATGGCTATAATCATAGAAATGGAAATGGTGTAATACCAAGGAGGATTAGGATGTTGGGACATTCAAAAATAGAGGGGAAGCGTGGGATTGCTTGGAATGAGATAAAGGGATAATTTAAGTTTTTAAATTTAATGGTATTTACAAGTATGTACATGTTTAAGTATTATGCAAAGTGGTGGATGATTATGCATGCAAGAGCGTAGATACGAGATGCAAACGTGTTACATAAAACTTATAAAATAAATTGCATAGGCAACTAAACCATGATTGTAAAAGCCATATAGCACAAATCTAACGTAGACTAAATTATTTTGATGCTAGCTTACGTTTAAAATTGTTTTTCTCGGGTTACACGATTTGACTTAACGGGTACACGTAAAAGTGAAAATTTAAATATCCAAAGTAAATAGTTTCGAGTTTGAGGTTGAGTAAAGACCTGAAAAATGCAGGTTGTTATAATAAGGGTTTCCTTAGTAATACTAGTAAGGTTAATACTGATCCAATTAGTGTTGTTGCTGGCTCTAACGTGAGCTCTTGTGCTCCTTTTGCTACGGATTCATCTGAGACACATGCTACTGATGCGAAGCTTGTTTCACTAGACAAGGATTCGTCTTCTAATGGCTCTAAACAGCCTAATGTGGAACAATTGATTGCTAATGCGCATAAGAAGTTTGATGAAGCTATGGATAAAATTCAAAGTGATATTGTTGCTAATAAGGATTATGAAGTTAATGCAACAAATACTCCTCCTTCGAGCTTTAGTGGTCCTAATGCTCCCAAGGTTGATACTACGAGTGGTACTGGAGTGAAGTCGGTTTCTTACGCGGGTGCTACTTCTAATGAACNGCGCTATTCCAACTCAAGCTTTCTGTGCACACTATACGAACATCCACAGAGCAACGGAACGAGCACTCCAACAAAGGCCAGAGAGGATTCTACAGAGAGAAGCCATGAAACGTAATTATCCAATCATGACTGATAATACTAAAAATCTACTTAAAGAGGATTTGACTAACATCCCGGTGTGGGTCAAGTTCCATGATGTTCCCCTTGCTATGTCTTCTGATGATGGCCTCAGTCTTCTAGCCACACTGATTGGCACGCCCAAAAGGTTAGATGCTTTTACAAGTCAAATGTGCAAGGAATCGTGGGGCCGTAGTAGTTTTGCTAGATGCATGATAGAAGTGAAGTCGGATGAGGTTTTGCGGGATAGCCTCACTGTTGAGATACCATTACTTGATGGTTCGGGTTCGACTGTTGAGAAGATTCGGGTTGAGTACGAATGGAAACCACCTCGGTGTGATAATTGTAAGATCTTTGGTCATACTCTGAGTGATTGTCCTAAAGTCGTTGCACCTCCAGTTCAATCTATTAAGTCTGTTAATGATGGTTTCATGACTGTCAATAATAGAAGGAAAGGTAAGCAAGGTGGTTCTACAACTCAGGGTAATAGAGGGTTTACTAAACCAGTTGTGGGTAAGTAGTTTCAGTATCAACCCAAGAAGACTCCAACTGAACCTAAGAAGGTGGATGGCAATAAGAAGAAGAGTTCTGATGTGCCTAGTACAAGTGGCACGAAGATTTCTACATCTAATCAGTTTTATGCCCTTAATATTGATGATGCGGATGCTTTTGGTACTCCGTCTAATGATAACAACAAGGATGTGGATGCTGGTAGTTCAATGGAAGTTAATGCGGATAAGTCTAGTACGACAGCTAGTACAATTGAAGTTACTAAGGATGAGTCTAATAAGAGAGGTAATACTATGGAAGTTAATGAGGAAGAGTTGAGTAAGGGTTCTACTCCTATTGTTGAAAAAATTGGAAAGCTTGAAAAGTTACTTATTGATGGTAGATCAACTCTTGTGGATGATAATGGTCATCCTATCCCGTCGACATCTGCCACTAAGAGGGGAAACCCATTTTCAAAGGTGGGAAATATTGTGGTGTCTGATTCTGAAGACGAGGTTGCCAACCCATTTGATGAGTCTGCTAATCTTTTTGGTGGGGGGCAAGAGTTTGAACAAGAGTATGATGACTATGATGATTATGCGAACCAGGTGTATGATCTTCCCGGTAATTTGGATGCTTTTAATGCCATGTATGGTACCAAGCTTCAAGGCCTTAGGAAGTAATTCATTTCGTTGTTCTTGTTATCATTGAGTTGTGGTTTGAATTCCAGTTCTTAGAAATTAGGAAGTATCTTGTTATGTAAGCTTTTAGCCTATGTAACGGGCTGAGATGTGGGACTTAACCCATATCCATTGTACTTAAAAGTTTTTTGGTTAATATATTTACCAGGGTGCAGGATTACTCCCCTTTACCGAAAAAAAAACCTCAAACAGCAATAACAACGAGTTAGCAGCTTTAAAAATAATGCAGCAGCATTAACTCAAAACCAGAAGCAATATTAATCTTGATTCAAGCCAGCACTAATTAGAACACAGCAGTAGAAACTATAACGACCACCGCTCTCTACCACCACACAACCATCACCACCACCCTTCATCTTCATCTTCTCCGGTGACCTAACCGCTTTGAAGAAATTTAACTAAGAACGCGACAACAAGGTTTATAATGGAAGGAAGTGTATGGTGCTGAGAATTTTTAAAGTCTAAATAACGAATAGCGTTATTCTCCGTCCTTTCATGAAAAACTTTATTATTGATTTCTATGCCTTCAACTATCATTTTCACTCTAAGACCGACTAACATCATACTATAGAGAAGACAACAAATAAATTTTTCAAAGTAGTATTTTTCCCATTTCTCAACTTGTTTGATCGAATTTGATTTTTGATCGAGCATAGAGTTAAGAGTTTGAGGGTCGTAATGACGCTGCATGATGCAGGGGCTAACATTTGCGGGGCCATTGACAGTAGACTGATCCATCAACTACTTGACAAACCCTTATGAAGTGCAAGCCATGGTCTCTGAACAAAGTTCTGTAGCGTTCTCAGGTACAATAAGGCTTGTATTTCATGAGTTTCGAATAGGCGGTTAAAAGATGAAACATGTAGTCGTATACATTATCCATCTTTACATCTTCTTGAATAAATCTACTTGCTGCTTTTCCGATTTGTTGCACCTGTCACTGAAATACAAACATGAGTTGTTTGCATGAGTCTATCTAGGAACCTATTAGTTTGTCCATTTTACTTTTCTATTTCCTGGGTTCTAATCAAAATGTACTTATAGGTGTCATTTGGAAGTGGAAAACAGTGTTCACGTGCCTTTAACATATCTTAATTTTCACTCACACTGACCGCCATTCTAGAGGCGTTGTTGACCTGATTATGCTGATTATGTATGAAATGTTCAAATCTACTTAAATGTCTAATCGCCAATGGTTTGAGCAGTAAAATGTAAGAAAACTTGGAAAGCTGATAAAAAAATGTGCCTGATGGGTCAAATGAGGTGGTCTTTGGCCAAAGGGAAACCATTTCATCAAGTCCATGGTTAAAAGTTCTGGACCAAAAGCGTTTTTGATCAGTCGATTCCTTGAATCGTATAAACTTTACTGGTTTTGGTCTAAACTCATTTTGACTCATTTACCCAACCCACCTGATATCCCCCATTTGACCACAAGTGAATCATCTGTTGATAAGCAATAGTTAAACACATATTGGTTATCAAGCTATATGCGGTCGCTGCAGTATCTCTTTCTAAAAACATTTAACCAACTGACATACTCATATCTATTTTGACCAATGGTACCTTTGGATATGTTTCTTTAACAGACGAGTTTATCTACTGAAAACATGTCCTGGATGGATTCTTATTAATGTTCATTAAAATCACCAAAAAAAGTTATAATCTTCACAACCGTAGACTCATAGCTTTATAATTCAATTAAGAAAAAGGTAGACTAACTTATAATATAAAACTTTTATTAAACCTGAAGGGGAAATTGCATTAAACATATAGGATGACCACATCATTTAGGTAGATTATAATATCAGTTCATAATGACTGATAACATATTTCCTAAACAAAAATGTTAAATCTTCTCCTTCCCTTTCACACCGAAAGTTTTTGCATCTATCGATTCATTAATCAGCTTAAGCTGATTATCAAGCGCACCACATAAACCGCTTAGCTCCTCGGGATTGAGCCCATTAACAGCATTGATATCATTCAAACAAATTTCCATCAACAATTTCGAATTCTTTCCTTTTGTTTCTTCAACTGCTTTTCAGCTTTCGCTATGCTTTTCTTAAGAATAACCTTCTGGTCAAGCTCAGGGTATGGACTCACCTTCTTTGCTTCATCAAACTTTTCAATGACGCGCAGCGCTTCAGAATGAGATGGCCAAATCTCAGCCAGGGCATCAGGTAAATCATACATGACAAGACACGCATCAATATCAAACAATATTTTCGGCTCGTTCATTTTTTTGATCAAGCCTGCTTTCCTTTTTTTCAAGCATTCCTTCCTTGCTCGTGAATCAACCAAAAATTGGTACTTCACGGCTGGACGAGTCATTGTGTTTGGTGAATGAAAGGAACTTTTGTCGGTGGAAGAAACATAAACACCAATGACTATGTATACACATACAATTTGTATGTGTATATATAGCCATTGGTGTTTATGTTTCTTGCACTCACAAAAGTTTCTTTTCATTCACCAAACACAATGACTCGTCCAGCCGTGAAGTACCAATTTTTGGTTGATTCACGAGCAAGGAAGGTATGCTTGAAAAAAGGAAAGCAGGCTTGATCAAAAAAAATGAACGAGCTGAAAATATTGTGTGATATTGATGCGTGTCTTGTCATGTATGATTCACCTGATGCTCCGGCTGAGGTTTGGCCATCTCATTCTGAAGCGCTGCGCGTCATTGAAAAGTTTGATGAAGCAAAGATGGTGAGTCCATACCCTGAGCTTGACCGGAAGGCTATTCTTCATAAAAGCATAGCGAAAGCTGAAAAGCAGTTGAAGAAACATAAGGAAAAGAATTCGAAATTGTTGATGAAAATTTGTTTGAATGATAACAATGCTGTTAAAGGGCTCAATCCCGAGGAGCTGAACGGTTTATGTGGAGCACTTGATAATCAGCTTAAGTTGATTGATGAATAAATCGATGCAAAAACTTTTAGTGTGAAAGGGAAGGAGAAGATTTAACATTTTCGTTTAGGAAATATGTTATTAGTCAATATGAACTGATATTAGAATCTACCTAAATGATGTGGTTATCTTATATGTTTAATGCAATTTTCCCTTCTATTTTAATAAAAGTTTTATATTATAAGTTTGTCTCCCTTTTTTTAATTGAATTATAAAGCTATGAGTCTACGGGTGTGAAGATTATAACTTTTTTTGGTGATTTTAATGAACATTAATAAGAATCCATCCAGGGCAAGTTTTCGGTAGATAAACTCGTTTATTAAAGAAACATATCCAAAGGTACCATTGGTCCAAATAGATATCAGTATGTCAGTTGGTTAAATGTTTTTAGAAAGAGATACTGCAGCGACCACATATAACTTGATAACCACATATAACTTGATAACCAATCTGTGTTTTAGCTATTGCTAGCTTATCACCAGATGATTCACTTCTGATCAAACGGGGGATATCAGGTGGGTTGGGTAAATGAGTCAAAATGAGTTTAGACCAAAACCAGTAAAGTTTGTACGATTCAAGGAACCCACTGATCAAAAACGCTTTTGGTCCAGAACTTTTAACCATGGACTTGATAAAATGGTTTCCCTTTGGCCAAAGACCACCTCATTTGACCCATCAGGCGCATTTTTTTTATCAGCTTTCTAAGTTTTCTTACATTTTACTGCTCAAACCATTGGCGATGAGACATTTAAGTAGATATGAACATTTCATATGTAATCAGCTTAATCAGGTCAACAACACCTCTAGAATGGCGGTCAGTGTGAGTGAAAATTAAGATATGTTAAATGCACATGAACACTGTTTTCCACTTCTAAATGACACCTATAAGTACATTTTGATTGGAACCCAGGAAACAGAAAAGTAATATGAAAAAACTAATAGGTTCCTAGATAGACTCATGCCAACAACTCATGTTTGTATTTTCCGTGACAAGTGCAACAAATCGGAAAAACAACAAGTAGGTTTATTCAAGAAAATATAAAGATGGATAATGCATACGACTACATGTTTCATCTTTTAACCGCGTATTCGAAAATCATGAAATACAAGCCTACTGTACCTGAGAACGCTACAGAACTTTGTTCAGAGACCATGGCTTGTACTTCAGAAGGGTTTGTCAAGCAGTTGATGGATCAGTCTACTATCAATGTCCCTGCAAATGTTAGCCCCTACATCATGCAGCCTCCTTACGACCCTCAAACTCTTAACCCTATACTCGGTCAAAAAGTGAATTTGATCAAACAAGTTGAGAAATGGGAAAAATACTAATTCGAAAAAATTATTTGTTGTCTTCTCTATAGTATGATGTTAATTGGAATTAGAGTGAAAATGATAGTTGAAGGCATATAAATCGATAACAAAGTTTTCCATGAAAGGACGGAGAATAACGCTATCAGTTATTTAGACTTTAAAAATTCTCAACACCATACACTTCCTTCCATTATAAACCCTGTTATTTTGTTCTTAATTAAATTTCTTCAAGACGGTTAGGTCACCGGAGAAGATGAAGATGATGGCTGGTGGTGATGGTTGTGTGGTGGTAAAGAGTGGTGGTCGTTATAATTTCTATTGTTGTTTTCTACTTAGTGTTGCTTGAATCAAGATTATTACTGCTACAGGTTTTCAGTTAAAGCTGCTCACTCATTGTTACCGCTGTTTGAGGTTTTTAGTGCTTCTAAGGGAACTTTAATGCTACTGATAGGGTTATTGTTGGAAAATTTAGTGCACTTGAGGGATCAAATCATACTTGGAAATGGGCTTGGAGGTACGGAGTGTACACCCATCAAGTCCCTGATTACCCTGACTCAATAGTGGTTGTGATAGTGTGAGTCTGCTGCTAGGACTCTGCTGCTAGTGTAATGAGTCTGCTGCTAGGACTCTGCTGCTAGCACTAACTCTGCTGCTAGTGTAATGAGTCTGCTG
>LBNU01027268.1:105274-145397 GCA_014162995.1 Artemisia annua | reverse complement strand
GTAACTGGAAAGCAATCTTCAACAAAATTGAGGATTGCAAGTGTTACAATTGATTGAGAGTTGAAAACATTGAACTTGACTTCAACAAAATTGGCCTATTGAGATATAAAAAACAAACACAACACTAGCTTGTAGCTTGAAATCCTATGATGCATTGATCCATTGAACTTGACTTGAGCCCTTGAATTTGTAGCTTCAAGGTCTTTGTAATCCTAATACTTTAAGAGTATTCGTATTATTATCATTAATATATTGGAGCTTATTTGTTGAATTGTGTGTTCATTGTTTTACTGTTTCATTAATAATTCTTCTAAATATTAAAGATTAGATTCCGCATAATCTTTAATGCATTCACACAAAGTTTCTATTATAGTTGTGTTAGATTTATCTAATATAACTAATCCTTAAACAAGCTTAAGGAATTCGATCTAGTTCAACTGGGATCAACAACAACATAATTTTTTATCAGTTTCTGTTCCGTATTTTATGTCAATTTAATACTTATGGCTTGTTAAAATTTATATTTTTTGTTTCGCACTTTTCGTTTCATTGTTTTATAATATAAACAAAATTATAAAAATAAAAAAAAAATAAAAAACCAAAAAAAACATGGAAGTATCACTTGTATGTTTTTGGAAGGGGGAGGGGGGCCGTCTTTATAACCTACTCCTTTAATAAACTATGTCTTTATGGTTTTCATAAACAACATGAACAACCTTTTCAATTGATTATTCCGACAAATCTTTTTATCTATTTTTATTATAACCAATCACTCCAAATTACAAGTAATACCCTCTAACATTTTTTTAATTTTATAATTTCATTTTCATTTTAAAACTACGAAATAAAAAAATGAAATAAAAAGTGTAAAGTTTGATAAGTCAAAAGTAGTAAAACACAAAAAAAATACGGAGCATAAAACCATAAAAAAAACTGTCTTGTCGTATTAATAAAGTGGATAAAACTGGCGAAAAAAAGTTGGGAATATAAACTATAAAGTTTGATAAGTAAAAAAAGTAAAAAAAATAAAATAAAATAAAAAATGATATGGAACAAAAAAAAATGGCTTGCCCTATCAATAAATTAAGGGTGTGTTTGATAACGCTCTTTTATACATATTTCTATGCGCGTTATCCATGCTTTTATGCATATGTTTTGGTGAAATATGTGAACTTTCCATACTTAATAGATTAAATATACTATTGTAAGTTCATGAGATGTGTCATGGAAGAATCGGAAAGAAAAACACGAAGATATGAAGCTTAAAAAGAATAATGAAACTCAAGTTCAAAGCTTCCCGACACCTGCTAACTGTTTTGGCCATATCTTGAGCATACGAACTTCGTTTGACCCCTTGTTCGCGGCCACGGAAAGAAGAAAGAATTATCTACAACTTTGATTTTTGGGTCAATAGCTGAAACGGCCCTGTAACCACCGTACTTTCCAAAATGAGCGGCGGACTCTCTGAAAAGAGCGGAGTACTTTCTGAAAAGAGTTGGGTACTTCCTGATCAACATTAACAACTCCTATTAACTCCATGACCGATTATATACATTTTCCTTCGTCCCCAAGTGTTCTCTAGCCTATAAATACACCCATTTGGCTCCAGGAAACATATCTCTCAATACCATAACATACACATCAATTGGAGAGGAGGAGAACTAGGTGAGGATCCTTGGATCCTATGATCCAAACTCTCCTCTGTCTCCCCATACCATCACCACCACTCTCAGCCACGATTTACCACTAGTCCACCACCGTTTCCAGGTCCTAAAACACCAGTCTTACAGACCCTAAACATACTACACTTGATACTTAAATGGATTCACACTAAATCCTTATAAGTTTTCTACCATAAACCTTGTTACCAAACACACCATTTGGCGACTTGTTTGCTGATTTCCAGGAGCATGTGACATGTCTCATGGTCATCTCAGAAGCATGGGTTAATAGTCAGATACGGGTTCGTTGGGTTGTTGGATTAGTACTTGTTTTGGTGGAAACTATGGTTTCGGTTCATTGTTCTCATAACACTTGCATAAGCGACTTTGGTATATTTCTTACTTCAATAATGAATATATTTCTGAGTTTGATATGCTTTGTGATATTGAAATCTCGTTTGGTTATAATATAGTCATATTGCTTGTTTGTTACTTTACTTCTGTGAACACACATTGTGCTATTTGATATATGATAATCATTTGGCTTTTGTTATTGATAAACAATCTGTTAATTGCTACGAATCCCGTGGAACGACCTGGACTTACCTTAGACTATATTACACACGAACGGGTACACTGCCCGTGTTGTGTTGTTAGTCGTTTGTTTGGTAAAATCTAGTATTATAAATTTAAAGCTTTCGACACGCATCAGTGTTTGTTTCGGGGGTTTGGCTTGGGTTTTGGGTTTGAAAAAAAACAAATTTTGGTTGAGTTTTGAGAGTTAGGATTCAGACATCTAATCAGAATATAAAGGTTTTAGCAAAAAGATGGAGAAACTGGGTTTTGAGAAAAGCTATGGGCTAAATTATATTTTGTGTCTTTCTCTTTTCTCATTTAATTTTCTAAAATAATTGTTTTTATTTTAAAATAATAATTTCTAAAGTAATTGTTTTTATTTTAAAATAATAATATTTAGTTAAATTTTGAATATAAAATCTAATAAATAAATATATTTTCTCTTTCCTAAACCTACATCAAATCCAAATCTTATACTAAAATCCAAATGCAACTCCAACCCCTTATATAAACCAAACACACCCTAAGTATTAGGGAAGTCATTTGGGAATAGGGGTACCAATATTACTACCCAATACACAAAATATATCTTTAGTTTGTTGAATAACTAAGGAGTAACAGTTAGTCAGAAATGGTGAGGTAGCTAGAGAGAACAATGAGGGAAAACTTGTATTGCATTGAACTAAAATGAAACTGATACATTGTGAAAGTATTTATATAGGGGAGAATGGCTAAATAACTACTCCGTAACTGCAACAATTACATCTACTGGCTACATTATTCTATTACAAGAAGTAAGACTATTGTACAATAGGACACGTGTCTTTTGAGAAGATGTCTGTCTTGAAGTTAAGTTTGCAACCTGAGCTTGTGAATCTTCATTTATGTAAATATCCGTACGTCAAAACCCTTCCAAAACAACATTATTCCTTTGGCCCATAATCTTACATGGCATATCTCAAACATCCTATAAAATCCACTTCATACCCCAATACCCCATGCAACAAAACACACACACTAAAAACACATTCAAATCTCACATACAAAAACACAAAATCTTTGTTCGCTATCTAGGATAAAAAAAAAAGGATGTTGATTCAATAACCTCGTCTTCTTTGGGGCTTCTAGCTTGTGAAAAAGACGCTAATAAGGCCATTCAGTTTATTGAGGAAATGATTAAAAACTGTGACCTCGTACAAGAAATGTATTGTCTGAGATTTTGTTGTCGTTCTTGATAAAATTTAATTGAGGTTCTGATATGCACACATAGAACTGATGTGAAAGGCGCGCCATGGTTGCAACCATAATACAGGTGCAATTGCCATGCCAAGTTTATCGCGTTAGTGATCCACACTAAGAACAAAATACGGATGCAGAAAACTATCATCATCACCTTAAAAAAATTAATAAGAGGTGGTTCGACACGTACCATTACAACTGAATGTCAAGGGATAAAGATCCCCAAAATGCATTAAGCATGGGTAGTAAATATCAGCATAAATCTGATACCTAAACCCATAGTCGCCTAAAAAAACATACGTGCAGAAAAAGTGTCATCATTGCTTGAGTGGATCAAAACCATAGACGACTGAAGAAGTTTGGGAACATCTTAGGAACACCATAAGGCAGAGATCAAATGGGGGAACACCTCATTATGATCATAATAGTTTAATTAATCATTCGGTTTGTACATCGATTTCATCATGTCTTCATTTTATTTATCTTTGATTAAAACTACCATTGTTGCTATTGAGATTATGGGCTAATACCCTTTGTTGTTAGCTAAGTTTATGTATACTATGTTCATTTAAATTATGTTTACTGCGATCTAGTGCATTTATGACTGTATTGGATATTTATGTTTATCGTTAAACTAGTATACTTGTTTGCATGCTTATTATGCCTATGTCTATTACTAGATATTATGTTAAAGATTGACGACCTTTGACTTATACACTGTATGTGTGCCCTAATAAAAGATTGATTATTCTCCAGTTCGTACTGCGCTACTAGGGTTCCTTCTCAGGTTCAATGTTCTCATGCTTATGTCACGACTATTTTTTGTAATAATGATTGGGCGCAAGCTATTTCACCTCGATCAGAGTTTTGAGCTGTGTCGGGAAAGATGGTTATTTAATGCCTATGTGGGAAAAATCCCTTATTCGGATGATTCACTATCTTTGGGATTTGATGTTTCACTATTGTCTTTTCGACTGTAGTCGGCGTCATCCTGATATTTATCGAGCGGTGTGTTTGGCTCATCCCTTTGACTGTACTAACATATAAGTTGATATTAGTTGTACTCGCGTCTTTACAGGGTGAGCTTACGCGCCCCATTAAATGTGTTTTGACCCAACGGACTTTTTCCAAGTGTAATCCGCTGATTCGTTGTCTTTGCCTATAAATAAGGTTAGAAAAGTGGGGAAGTTGCAACTTGGGCATATGCTTATTTTTAGTTAGTAGCTTATTGTTAATAATGAATAAGCTCATGTTGAGTGTTTAGTAAAAAAAACACCTTAGGCTAGTGACAGTGGCAACCCATATTGCATCATCATTCCGGCTGCCACCTCAGCTTTCTCTCTTCTCAACCCATATTCACCTCTCTCGTTATAGTGGCAACCCATATTGCATCATTTTTTTTTAATATTTTTATAAAAAAAACATTTTTTAACACAAACACACATTTTATTAATAAAACATAAATATTACATAGATGAAACGATACGAAATGAAACGATTACAACTAAATAAAAAACGTAAAAAACTAAAAACTAAACACGACAACATTTATTTAAAAACTAGTAGTTTAGCTTGTAACGTTCCTTGATTTCCGCCTTAAGTTGCATAAGTTCTTCTCGTTGTCGTTCACCCAAATTTGGGTCGATGAAGGAATTGTAGAAAATCAAGTCTTGCTCCCGTTTTGAATTTCTCATGAGTTCCTCTTGTTTCTCTTGGATTTCCACTAGCTTTCGTTGATATTCCAATTTTTGTTGTTTGATCACTAGCTCTCGTTCCTTGTTAGCTAGCTCTCGTTCCTTGTATTCTCTCCATGATTCCTCGCGCTCTTTACCTTTACCTTTCTCCTTTGACGGTTTTGAGCTCCAAAATTCCTTTAGCAGCCCCCTCATGAATGATTTTTGTGGTTCACGTGAGGAGGAGGTGGATGATTTCTTCCTTGCTCCGTCACGACCTTGTGGTCGTGATTCTCTAGTACCATCCTCCGTATCATCATCATCCAAGTCTTGAAAATTCTGGGGGCCTTGTGTTGAACCCGACGTTGTTGTTGAACCCTTCACTTTCTTTCGACTGCCCGATTGGAAAAGAGGCAGCTCTTTCTTCCAAGCATCATGCCCCCTCAATATTTTCCAACACTCCACCAAATGGAAATCATGACCATAACGAACACGATACTCTATAAGAGCTTTAGACATATCGTCAATGTCATTTTCACCAATTCCATGCGTCCGATTGACATTATCCATAATAGCACCAAAATTCGCAACTGGACCACGAATTCTAGTCTTCCATTTGGACATAATCGAGTTGTATGTCCGATCGGAACCAGTTTCTTTTTGAAAATAGGCTACCACTTTCTCCCAAAATTTGTGTCGATTCATAGCGTTTCCTTTTTTGTTATTTTCCGACACATAGATGAAAGCTTTACAAAGAGTTACCTCTTCTTTGTTTGACCATGCTTCAATTTTTTTGGCCGGTTCGGGTTCTTTGCCTTTTGCTTTGGCCTTTGTTTGACGGCGCGAAGGCTTCTTTGGCTTGATGGGTGATGTCTCTTCGACATCCTCATCGTCATCGTCATCAACGGGCATAGAACCATGGAAAGAACCGTGGTAGGAACCGTGCCCCGAACCTTGCCCCATTGAAACATCTTGACTCGGGTACTCTTGGCTCGCATAGTGTTGGGTCGAATAGCCTTGGGTCGGATAGTCTTGGGTCGGATAGTCGGCCCAATCATCCAAATTCATATCAAGATTATTTGACCGAATCGGAGATTGTTCTTGATACGGTTGGGAACAATGCAAGAAATCCATGTTAGGCCGGTAAGAAGACTCACTTGGTTCTTGGTGATAATCCGTATTAACACGTTGTGGTGGGACAAAAGGACGATGAACGGAAAACAAGTTATCTCTTTGATTGGGTTGTGGTAATTGTGTTGGATATTGAAAAGATTGTCGATGAAAGCGAACACCACCTTGTTGTGGTGGTGTTAAGCCGGTTAGTTCAAAGTTGTTTTCCGGAGAGAAATTCAAATTCGGTGCATTTTGGGTTAGTCGGTATTTCGAACGGTTTCTTGATGTTGGAGTGTTTTTGTTTGACATTGTGAAAGTTGAGGAGTATTTGGTTGGATTGTGTTTGAAATTGTGTGTTTGAAAGTGATTTTGATGTTTGTATTTATAGGATGAAAAGTGGTAATTATTTTGAAAAAAATTTTTTTTTTTTTTTTTTTTTTTTTTTTTTTTTTTTTTTTTTTTTTTTTTATCAAGTAAACGGTACAAAATTGCAACGTTCCTTTTCTTTCAAACTCGGTCGAGTAAGCAAACGATGTGGTGTTTTTTTGTCCGGCGACCGATGTTCACACAATGGTCACGACCGATGTAAATCGGTCGACCGATTTGTTCGATCGATTTTTTCAGACTCACTGTCACAAGCCTTATAATCCTATATATGCCCAGAAGCCACAAAATGGAGCTTATACCCCCCCTCCCCCTAAATAAGTCTGCACGCCTTAGCTTGTAAGCTAATCTAATAACTACAACGGGCTTAACCAACTCGTTTAGCTTAGTTGGCCACCTGGGCTCTTTCTTGAGCTTGTGGGAGGTTTTACTCTGGGTTCGAGTCTCACAAGAGACAAAAAAATCCAGGTTTTCCCCTAGTGCGAAGCCGTGAGTTCTAGGGGTTTCACTTCGCAGGTCTCTCCTAGTGGTCCGGGTCCCGGGGCCTGCCCATTTGAGTGGTTTAACTCAGGGGTAGAATTTCAAGTGTGACGTTCTTAAAAAATAATAATAATAATAATAATAATAATAATAATAATAATAATAATAATAATAATAATAATAATAAAATAATAATAATCATACATAATAATAAATAAATGAAAAAAAAAAAAAAAAAAAAGAGACTGCGTCGGGCTTATCTCTTATATAATAAAACAAAGAGAAAAGTTCAATGCAGAACAATAAATATCTAAAGATCAAACCACTTGATCTCAAGCTTCCATCCTATTTTGATCCAACAGTTGATATAGTTTGCCATTTTATTTGTATTAGTTACTGCAGGGCATTTATGTAATTTCATATTCTCATTTATACACTTAACCGTTACACACACCATTCTCACACACGTACCACCACCAAAACCACCCCCAAAACTACTGTAACGAAACCCTAACTATTATTCATCATACATTGATCAAAATTAACACTATATAATTGATATACGATTCGAATTAGCACTATCTAAAGGTGATCCGTTGCATCAATCATCTTTGTTGCTAGTTTCCGATCAAAATAAGCCTAGAAATGTTGATTCTAGTATCAAAATCGAACTATAAATGAAGGTATATTTTATAAGTAAGGTAATTGATTTTTTATGTTCAGTTAATTATAACAGTTTATTTTCTAATTTCCAGATTAAATGATGATTATCTGTTTAGTTTGTTAAATGAATTGTATGTGGTTTTTTCATCAGATGTTGGGGCCACAGTAGTGTCAAAGATGGTGTTGTAGCACGTGGTGGAGGGGAAGTTGTCACAGGTGAGGGAGTTCCATATCATCGTTGTGCTGGAAGCAGGTGGAGGTGGAGGTGGAGGTGGTGGTGGTGATGGTGTTGGGGAGGGGGATGACGATGGAGATTGGAAATGAAGATGAAGATGTTGATGGCGATGGTAGTGGTGGTGTAGATCTAGGTGCTAGTGGTTGTGGTCGAGTGGATGATGATGTTGGCGATGCAACATTAGAAGGTGGTGGTTGTGGGGGTGGTGCAGCTAGTGGTGCTCAAAATGTTGGTTGAATGAATGCTGGTCTTGGTGGCGCCGTGGGTTGTTCAGGAGGGGGTGCTGGTGCTGATGGGGGTGGGGGTGGGCGAATGGTGAATGAACGGAATCAAGGCCAAGATGGAGCTCCTTTTTGGCTAGCCATTGTATTTTTTTTGGAAACTAGGTGAAATGATATCAAATGCCGGATGCACAAAATCTGACTAGCAGATAAAATGTTAGTAATGGTAAATGTAATGTAGCTGCCTGGAAGTCCCGAACCACTTAAGGATCGTGCATATTTGTATTTGATCATGGTGCAAGGGACAAAAGATGTGGCGTTTGTGGGCATGCACTAGTTTCTAGATTCAAAGACGAGATAGAATTACGAGGTCATCTATAATAAAGTGTCTGTTCGCCCCTGTTCACACATTGGAGGTCACAAGTATGCATGAAACATTATTATATTCATATCAGATAATCATGGCAAAGTGACAGGACATTGGTATGGATATGTTATGTACTTATGTCTAATGATGTAAGTACCTTACTTGAACGACACATAGAGAAAGGCGAAATTGCAGACTTTCTTTGGAGGTAATTATTCCTATCCTAGTATCTTTTTTAGTTCAAGTTAGTTTTTGTTAGGTGATATACAATTACTCTCTTAGCATATTTAATAGTAACACATATTGCGGATAAGTGGCCATGAAAGTGGAATAGTGTAAAACGAAGCATGTTCTTGTACTTTGGATACACTAACGTTTTCTGATGTATGTTTGAGGGAATACTGAGTAATGTATAAAGAGGTCACCCAACTATTCAATAATTTTTACATCAAGGCCGCCTAACAAAAATTAGCAAGATATTGTTGTGTGTCATATTTCTTCCTGACATAATGTAGTTTGCAGGCCAAAAACCAAGGTTCCTGTTTTTGTGATGATATTGATTGCACATTAAGTAGAGCTTATATATCGCCTATCAGCACCATGTGGGATGAACGTACCACACTTGACGCCTTTAAGAATCAGACTCCTAACTTGCAACAGAACATTTAGTCCCTGGAAAGCAAATGATTGACTTGGCTACCGACCTCTTGTGCCACTTCAGGTTCACTCATTCCCATCGTTATATTTTCATTTTAGATGCTTAATGTATTCTTTTCCTGATAGTTATTGTTGTCTATAAATTAGAATATGTGTACACCTTCCACTACTTTGAATGTAGATTCCTAAGATGGTTATACAGAAACCTGAATGCTGCTAAATCCTTTAATTAATTGATACACATCTGTAGAACTGATATTTGCAGATGCCAAATTGATATAAAAAAACTTATATATGAGTTGTTAACAGAAATTCTGATTGTCGAGTTTGGTTTCTGCAGGAGGGTCTGAGAAGAACTATTGAGTCATATTCAGATCTTAGGGCTGATGTTCACTTAAAAAAGAAAGGTCCTTCGAAAGCCACCGTATATCTTGGAAACGGAATTGGTATGGATTCATTATAATTAATCTTATTTTATTGGTTTACCTGTTATTTAGTAAGAGTTATACAATCACAAAGGGTGGCTTCTCTAGTGTTATATATCTAGGATACTATTAGTGCACATATAATTCAAAGTTTAAAGGTGTTGTGTAGTTACATATATTATATTGCTCTTCACGTAATATGTGTCCCAACAAGTTGATATCTCCTCGTGACCAAAATAATGCCTAGATTTTACACTAATGATTGTAGTAGCTATCCTCAAATCACATGTGATTCACCGCAAATCACATGTGATTCACCGCAAATAACATGTGATTTTACCTCAAATTATTTTTTAACTAGATTTTCTTAATTGTTATTGGATGTTACTTTAAGTAATAGTTATGTGAATCACAAGTGATTTGTAACGAATCACAGGTGATTTTGGAACAAATCACAGGTGATTTTGGAACAAATCACAGGTGATTTTGGAACAAATCACAGGTGATTTAGAACAAATCACAAGTGATTTGGCATGATTATCACATACTTTTATTTAATTTCTTAATATTTGTAACATTTGTTTAACAAATTTGTAACTATAACAAAACAACTAAATATAAAGTGAAATTTAAACACACGTAGACACTTGCATCATTTGACACTAACAAATACACCTTGGCTTACTCGTTATAGTTTAAACTTTTGATATATGCCTACGAATGTGCCAAAGTTTTAACTTAATATGGACTACCTTTTTAATGACTGAAGGTTAGTTACTTATAGAATAATTACGGCTTTTCAAATAGTAAGTGTAGCAAAAGATGGTTGTAAGATATTGTTCTTCTCAAAGTTATTCACTACGGAGTATTAAACATTCATTAGGTGTTAGCATTGATTTATTCAACCTTCCATCCATCTTTTAATAAACTTCTTAGTTTTGATTAAAGAGAGGTAGTGTGCAAAATTTTAAGGTTGTGTTTCCCGTAGTAGACCATAAAGAATTGTTTCATTTTGATCTTGTAGTGAGATATTATGAGCAAGCAATGTTAAATATTAACTACTTTAGGGGTTATTATGGTTCCTGATCGCATTCTTTCTTCTTTCTAGAAATGGCAACATAGTGGGTTGGGCAACCTAGGTAGGTTGGATAACAATTTTTGTTGTGTTGAACAGAATTTTGAGCATGCAGTGGCAACAATTTTTGAATGCTTCGGCATCACTTCCACCTATATTCATTGGTTTGAGCTCTATTAGAAGGTAAGTTTATAATTTTTGAAGAGCAAATGTCATGCAGATCACATGTGATTTGTACTGAATCACATGTGATTTATACTCAATCACATGTGATTTGTACTTAAATCACATGTGATTTTGTAGTATAACTTTGAGTAATAATTTGAAATTACATGTTACTAACTACATATTTGTATGTAGCTAACTACAGGTCTTGCTTAAAAATAGTCGAAGAAAATCCTAATCCGAAGGCTGTGTCTAAGCCTATTGAGAGAAAAAGGAAGTTATTAGATTTCGACGAAGATTCTGAAACTGATGAGCGTAAGAAGGTGTCAAAGAAATTCAAGGGGAAGATGATTAGGTTTTAGGCACTTTATGTGTTAAAATATTCAACTTGTGAAGTCGTTATCACCGAATGTTATTGTATGATTAAGTTTTAGTTATTTTATGTACGTACGAGTGATGATTATTGTTTGATATGAATGTATTGATCTTAGGTGCTTCTGTTTAAAAAAAAATCATAAATGAATAAAGACAAGTTTAACTGATAAGCCTTCTTTGTTGCTTTGTTTGTTGTATTTTAAGGGGCTGATATGCAAATCACGTGTGATTAACATCAAATCACATGTGATTTTACCTCATATTATTCTTTTAAGGTGAATCACATGTGGTTTACACACTAATCAGATGTGATTTACACACGAATCACATGTGATTTGCGTGTGATTTATTCTTGATTTGATAACATGTTTCTTTGCAAATCACACGTCTTGTTTTTTTTGGACAATTTATAAAAATGTTTGAGTACTCTCTTACATTCAAACATAATACAAATACTAGAAATGAGCATTCAATAAACAGTTTTGTATAAAAGTAAACGAGAATTTCATAAATTCAGTTCACAACATGTATAAAGCATTGCATAAAAAGAAAGTGAAAAATAAATTCAAATCAATTTTATTTTGCATGTGTTTTAGTCTTCTCTCCAATATTCCACGTTTCTTTTTTGGCTCCACCCTAACTTCAGTAAATAGGTTGATTTGGCACATCAAACTCCACTTCTTCCTTAATTGATTTCAACTTTTCCATAAAACCATCTAACTTTACTTCATCTTTACTTGATAGAAAACAATATCGAACATACCCCCGACCCATCTTCTACAGTGCAACACCTTTTCACAACATAAGAAATAAAGAATTAGATTTTACACATGTGATCTTGTACAAGGAAAGCATGTGATTCATACGAGGATCAAATGTGATTCACATAAGAACCACATGTGATTCATACAAGGATCAAATGTGATTCACATAAGAATCACATGTGATTGTGATAAAAGAATCTCACAACAAATTACTAGTTAATCTTTCAAGTAACATACCTTATAGTCCTACCACTGTGTCACTTTCCTCCGTCTTTTGTTTCCCAATTTCCTCCACCTATAATCAAGCCCATACAAAAGTTCTAAATAACATAAGCATTTGGTATACAATCTGTGACATGTATTTGTTAAACTTCAATCAAGTATCTTTCATTAAAAAAATGCATTAACTTCGCTCAATCATTCCTCATAATACAATACTTATGACCAGAATTTGCATCTAATACTTCTCTGTGCAAATTAGTGACCTATTTTTGGCTAGAAATCTAACTAGTGTTCTTATATGCAATCATCGACTTCTAGCTCGAAACAACAGCTAGTACTTAGAAAAACGATGTATAAACCCATGTGATCAAAGAACCTTTGGTACAATAACATTATAAGGAGACACGCTCAAGAATCAAATAAAAGGTCGATGCCACGGTTATATTTACAATTTCTGCTAACTATTTTTCTTACTTTCACACATGTTGATACTCTAACCTTTTAAAATATACATAAGATTTTCTGTTTTTAAACGATAATACTATATAATTAATTTTTTCTAAAAAAATCCCGTGCGTGCACGGGTATTATAACTAGTTTTTAACATGGAGGTGTTTCATATAGTGGGGTTAAAAATTCGAAATCATGTTTGGTTGACACAAAATCAGATTTGAAAAAGAAAAAAAAATCACAAAATCTATAAAAAAAAAGGTTTAAAAAAAGTTTATAAAAAAAGTTTATAAAAAAAATTTATAAAAAAAGTTAATAAAAAAAGTTTATAAAAAAATTTATAAAATTTTTTTATAAAAAAGGTTGTAAAAAAGTTTATAAAAAAAGTTTTCAAAAAAAAATTAGAAAAAAAATCAGATTAAAAAAAATAAAATAAAAATCCAAACCATGAAAACCACCGAAAACCACCCCTCCATGAGTGATATCTTATACCCTCATTTCTTTTTGTCAACGCATTTAAAACCCGGTTGACCGACCAACCAAACACCGTCTTTAAAAACCAACGAAATACAAACCACCAAAAAACGGCGAACCAAACGCCCGCTAAAGGTTTGTCAGGCATCCATCACAATCTAGATAACCAATCTACCGTCTAGATAACTAATAATGATCCACTAACGAAGCACTTCATTTCTGTATTTGTACTATATATAAACAATCTCAAAACTTAAAAAGATCACCGAATAGACAAAAACACCAACCTCAAGTCATAGTATTAGATATTTCCATCAATCTCCGAAAATCACTATATGCAATAATAAATTATACTTATAAATAAGTAACCTAATAACCTGACCCGAGCCCGGCCAATTGGTATCAGTAACCCTATGTAGGTGGAAGTTTCTAATTTAGGAAAGTTGGTGGTGGTTATTAGTAATATCACTTCTTTGTTTAGAAATCGCTCCAACTTTAAATTTTTTTAATATTTTTTAAGATTCTAATTTTGGTAAGACTATATTGATAATTCAGATTAAAGTTGTGCAATTGTTGAAAAAAAGGAGAGGTCTGGTGAAGCCAGCATCAAATTTAAAATATTAGTTTCGTTAACAACAACCCATAAGGTTGTGGTTAAACTTAATCAATTGTGTAAAAATAGTAATTTATAAACTCATTATTTCCATATTTATGCTTATGTAATAATTACAATTATAAAACATGTTGTTAAACACGGAATCTTGCATCTTAGTTAATTTTAATTTTTAATTATTGTAACATTAATAAAAACCCATAGGGTTGTTGTTAACAAAACTATTTAATTAAATACTAAATTCATTGTTCAGGTACAGTGATTTTTGTTGCCTGAATGGTTAACTTTTTTAATTAATTGCTAGAGATGTATGGTAATTAATCTATAAACATATAAGATTGAGTCCTAAAATTTAAGGGGAGTAATGAAGACAGAGTTTGTAGAGTTAAAAACGAGTTGGAGTCCTTAAATGTCTTACCTGAGTATGAATGATTGCATATGAAGAGTCTTTAACTTACAATTGTAATCATGAAAGGAGATGAAGTGCAAGGGTTGCCCGAATTGATCACATGACATTTAGTATAGAATTAAAAGTAGGTTAAATGAAGTGCAAGGGTTGCGAAAGCTTGCAAGAATAATTAATGATTTAACCTAATTGATGCCTATATAAACCGGCCAAAATCACATTTAGTATGTACATTTGAAGATGATTCACACATCTTTTAGATCTTTGATTGTTGGTAGCGGTATGCAAATTCTCTTTTGCAACATTTTGGAGATGATTCACACATCTTTTAGATCTTTGTAATTAACTTGGTCTTCTTTTTTTTTCTTAACTTAGTTATCATACGCAGGTATCATGAAAATCACACAAGATCATGCATGCTCAGATAAATAGAACTAAAGATTGGGATACCAACTATTTTATTTGTTTCTTACATATTTAGGTGATTGTTATAGATAAGCATATATATAGATATATGTATTATGTTAATGCATTTTCATATACAAGTAATTTATGTGCGTTTTCTATTGATGTAACTCACATGTGCGAATTGATTCAAGAAAATGTGCACGAGCATGTATGTAAAGCAACATTTAAATGGTTAAATGATACTTTTTAGCGTGATTAGTTTATGTAAGTAGTTGCTTTCGAATGCTCTTTGAGAAATATTAGAATGAATTTATCGTGTGCAATTGAATTATTATTGAAAAGAAGAAGGTCCGCGCATCGCAAAGTGTTTTCTTTTTCTATATGTAGAATCATTAGTGAGAAACCAATATTTACGCCCATTAAATGAGTTTGCCATAATAGCAAAATACGACATATTAAAAATATCACATTGAGTAATGAATAGAAAGGAAAAAATACATAATTTTGACTTAAAGCCGTTTGTAAATTATAATATCAAATAAAAAAGTTGAGTTTTAAACATAAGCAAAAGTTCAAACTTTTATCGAAAAACAAAACCGGTGCATTTAATGTGAAGTATATACAACATCGAGATGGAAGTGCAAGGCTTGCCGGAATTGATCACATGATATTTAGTAATTAGTATAGAATTAAAAGTCGGTTATGGATTGAGATGAAGTTGAAAAGGTTGCAAGAATAATTGATGATTTAACCTAATGCAATATATATAGATATATGTATTATGTTAATGCATTTTCATATACAAGTAATTTATGTGTGTTTTCTATTGATGTAGCTCACATGTGCGAATTGATTCAAGAAAATGTGCACGAGCATGTATGTAAAGCAACATTTAAATGGTTAAATGATACTTTTTAGCGTGATTAGTTTATGTAAGCATGCAACTTGAATAATGAATATAAAAGAAAAAGTACATAATTTTTGCTCGAACCCATTTGTAAATTAAAAAAATTAAGTTTAAGACATAATAGTGGAGTCCAAAGGTTTTAGGAATTATTAATAGTGTGTTAATTAATATTCATTTGGTTAGCTATTTAGAATTGAGTTTATTGATAAAATTTATTAATATTAGTTAGACTTCAATGTTAATTTTCAATGAAATTAGTTGTACAATAAAATGAGATGAAGCTAAAAAGGTTTGTAACGATTTTTATACAGTTTATGTGGCATTATTATATATACATTATTACACAAACTTTAACTTACAAACTTAATAAAGAAAATATTTAACGCACATTAAACTATGACCAATTAGATAGACCCCGTGTGCTTCATATTACCATGCAAAAACCATCTAATGGACAAGTATTGTAGGGCTAAGTAATAGACCAAAAGAAACAAAGCCATTTTTTTATCATGCAAATAAGTAATAGGCCAAAAGAAACAAAGCCATCACAGCTTAATAACCAAAAGCTCATATATATAATACAACACCACAAAACCAAAACAACATCAAATAATTTTAAATTTTTATACAAGAAAATTAAAATATTTCATACAATATACGAAACAATAATTAAGTATACACTCGCCAATATACAGAAAGAATACACGATTAACAATTAGATTCTTAGCCGGTGCGTAGCACGGGTTCTGCATGTCTCGTATTTAATATTATTAACTTTTGGAATTAATTTTAAATTTTCGCCAGATTTAATGTCGGTTTACATAGGATTACTAGTACCAATTGATCGGGTTCGGGTGAATAGGTTACTAGAATACTAGGTTACTTATTTGTAAGTAGAATCTATTATTGCATCTGGTTGTTTTCAAAGATTGCTGGAAGTATCTATTATATTGACTTGAGGTTGGTGTTTTGTTCTATTGGAGGATCTTTTTATTACTATTGTATATTATTACGTCAAGCGTTCATACCATGCATGTATGAGTCATGACTCATGAGTAATAAGTTTTTTTATTTCTAAAGGGTAAAAGCTATAAAATACCATCGTACTTTCCAAAATATACCAAGTTGAATCATGTACTTTTTTATTCACTACTACAAAAACAAGCTTTTAGACCGGTTCCGAAAGCCTTTTAGACCGGTTACCCAACCGGTCTAGAAGGGGGGAGGTCCAAAAGATGAAACGATATATAGACCGGTGCAACAACCGGTTCAAAAGAGTGTTAAATAGACCGGTGAAAAACAACATATAGACAGGTGGTTCAACCGGTCCAAAAGAATATTTAATAGACCGGTTGTTATCATAATAACCGGTCTATATGTTAAAAATTAAAAACAAAAAATACAGCAATCCCAAACAGCCCCATTTATAAGCAACTCTAATAAGTAAGCCAAACAACCCTCATTGAAAGCAATTCTCTAATTGAGAATGCTTACAAAGAGGGTTGTATGGGATTACTTATCAAACTTACTTATAACAGGGGGTGTTCGGGATTGCTTATTAGACCGATATACTTACGCTCAACAACAACAGGAAAATACATAGAAACATATATGAGTGTTGCATTACTTGGAGAACAGAAGGATACAATACTCTTTCTTTGGGGAGAGATCATATACATACTCGTATTAATAACAAATAAACAGTCTTAACCGAAAAAATAACTAACGCCGCCATTCTCCATAAGCTATGTTCACTTTAGTTTCAATCATACAGTCCGCTAAGGTCTTCACAATCGAATCTACACAGATAAAAAAATATACAAAAGTTATTGAAAGATATACACATTACCATCAACATTCAACCAACTCATTACCGTTATCCAATTTTAAAAGATGGATCAAATAAAGTAATCATACCAGTTAAACATACTAGCTAAAGTAAGCATACCAGTTAATCATATTCGGTGTTCGAAAAAAAAGTATTTCAGTTAAAACTGATACGAAACAGATTATTAACCCTAAACAATCATACAAATCTGAAGTAGAATATAGATCAGAGACACTGTGTTTGGACAAACTTCTGAAATTTGAATGCAAGAATTCTTCATACGATAAGTAAATGTTAACGAAACTACTTACATCGAAAATGTAAAAGAACTTCTATTGCCACTTTCCACTGCTGCAAAATGAGTATTGAGCTCTATACTGTTCTGAAGTTAGCGCTCCATAACCTGTATTTCAGGGATTTCAGTAGTACTCGTATCAGCCCTTTCACCATTTTCGCTATCTGAGNAAAGTTATTGAAAGATATACACATTACCATCAACATTCAACCAACTCATTACCGTTATCCAATTTTAAAAGATGGATCAAATAAAGTAATCATACCAGTTAAACATACTAGCTAAAGTAAGCATACCAGTTAATCATATTCGGTGTTCGAAAAAAAAGTATTTCAGTTAAAACTGATACGAAACAGATTATTAACCCTAAACAATCATACAAATCTGAAGTAGAATATAGATCAGAGACACTGTGTTTGGACAAACTTCTGAAATTTGAATGCAAGAATTCTTCATACGATAAGTAAATGTTAACGAAACTACTTACATCGAAAATGTAAAAGAACTTCTATTGCCACTTTCCACTGCTGCAAAATGAGTATTGAGCTCTATACTGTTCTGAAGTTAGCGCTCCATAACCTGTATTTCAGGGATTTCAGTAGTACTCGTATCAGCCCTTTCACCATTTTCGCTATCTGAGTCTTGGAAGGGGTCTTCTAATGTAAAATCACCTGATGACGTAGAGGAAGAAGTTGAGGCTTTGTGTTCATTGAAATCGGTAGGAGAGTGTACTACCAACTCAATAAATATATCATAGAAATCAGTAGGAGAGTGTCTACACTAACACTTTGAGGTTATTGTAGTTTGGACAAAATTTCCTGTCTAATAAAAAGAGGTCGCAGCCACCAAAGTAGCCTGTAAAAACGTTGCTATAACGAAATATACTCTTACCTTAGGTGTTCCTTGACATAATGAAGACCGTATCTTTGAATGATAATGGTACTCAGTTACTCACCATCTTGGCACTATGTCATTTACTCAGTTACTCACCATCTAAGTGGTAGTGATCAACAATCAACCAAATCATTGTATAGTGATCCATTTTTAGAATAAACTTCTGCTTCATGTATCCGCCACCATGTTATCTTCTTCTTCTTCAATACATAAGTCCTGTCGGTAAGATATAACTTGTAAGTATATAAGTATACTTAAGTCCTATCAATAAGCATTGCCCCTATATAAGTATATTTATAAGCCGTTTCATGTAGTAATCGCAAACATCCCATATACTATCGTCATAAGCAGTTTCAATGAGCAACACAAAGAGCCCCTATCTTCACAAAGCTTTCTAATCACATATAGTGCATCATTTTTAATACTCACCAAATAAAACCGACACTCGAAAAGGCCCAACTGATTCTTCCATATGTATTTATAATTCAAACCCCTTAATCAAGAACTAACCAAAAGAAAGAAACAGATTTGCGACTCATGAAACCACAATTTGATGGGTTAAGATTTTGTTACCTTGTTTTCCATGTTATGTGCTTCCACCATTAATTCACCTATTATATCGTTATAACTAGCACACAAAACAGCTAACAAGAACTCCAAGAAACTGTAGATAAAAGCATGGCTGTCAATGAATAACTTGAAGAAAATAGTTATATAAAACTTGAGATATATTTATTCACTTATATCATTTGGAAAAGAAGAAAACCATAAATCTCGACAAAACATGTATCTAATAAAACATCTCAAAATGATTAGAATATCAAAACTTTAAAAATAAAATAGCTAAACTAAACAGCCCCAATTCTCAAGAAACCCTAAAGCTATTTTCCCAACATATCTTATGTCATAACATGTACTGTAAGATTAAGCAACCAAAAAGCATAAATAAGCATAAACCAATAACTAATTTGACAAAATCAAGGTTTAGGATTATGGCTGGGAAGATCCCTAATTAGGATCTCTTAAGTAATCGTGATGCATACCTGATTCTTGATGTATTCGAGCTAAACTTGTGGATAAGAAGTCAATCTTTGAAAGATGGGAGGTTTGTGAGGGTTTTGACTTTTGATTTTAGCGGTATGTGAAAAAGTTGAACTTTCATTTGGCCGCCTAAAATAAAAGTGAAAAAGAATGTTATTTTGGCCGGGTGTTTTAGCAAGCAGGTCTATTAGGCTAGGTTATCAAGACCCATTCATTTGATATTACCCGGTCTAAATAGTTTTTTAATATATGGACCGGTGTTCATCATTTAAACCTGTCTATATTAGTTTTGGCGGGCCTAATTGCTTAAATAGACCTGTTCTATTCGGAAAGGGTCTTAATAAGGGGGTCTAAAAGGCCTTTTTTGTAGTAGTGATTGCTTACTTGACCAACGAACTTTCAAATTTTTATTCGACTTGAACCATATCTTTTCTAATTATCCACGTGTAATTTCTTTTTATTTTTTTTAATAAATAAGATATGGTTCAAGTCGAATAAAAATTTGAAAGTTCGTTGGTCAAGTAAGCAATAAAAAAGTACATGGTTCAACTTGGTACATTTTGGAAAGTACGATGGTATTTTATAGCTTTTACCCATTTCTAAATTAATACTACCAAATTTTTATCTCCCTCTTAAACGCCCACACTCGTCTCTCTAGCTTGCTATGAATTAATAAAATTATCCATTTTTGTTACAATCTCAGATCAAAACGCACACACATAGTAATCTTGCATGTCGTCAGAAACCGTTGCATGACCAATGCCTAACGTCGTCGTTATCTGCCAGGCGAGAGTCACCATCTCATTTTCCGTTTAGCAATTATTGCACCGAAATTGATGTGAAAGTGGGCTGACCTTGTCCCCTTAGCCTGATGATGGGAGTAAAAAAAAAGAAATTAACAGCAAGCAGGTTGGATGCATAGAGGATATTGGGAAAAGTTTGCAAAAGCAAGTTAGCTTGTTACACTTATAAGGTTAAATTAAAAAACTGATTTTGTTCTATGGTTTTTATATACCTCTTAAACGAAATAAATCCATCAACCAACCATGCATGTAACGAAATATTTTACAATAAAAGCACTTGAATTATTATAAATACCATTAAAAACCCTTTAACAATATTATATTTACATTAAAGCCCCTAGATCCTCCTCGAGACAACACAAAAGCTTTTCACAAACATGTTTAGTCCAGCCATGCTGATCACGTGAACCCCGCAAATGAACGATTAACAACAAACTATCACCCTATTATTGAAATCGTCGCTCCGAAGTCCAGTGTGGTGCAGCTAGACTGAAGTGAGTCGTACACCACACTAGAGTCGAGTAGTTTCATGAACGGTGCGAAGCTAACGCATCTATTGGTTAATAGACGCGCCCTTGGAGATGGCATATAGTCCATTAACTCTTCAAATGTAGCACTCTTCACATTCACAATACGAATCTCTAGGGGACCGATCGATTGATCTGCAACTCGACTTAGTCGATAAACCGAGTTCAAACATTCCTCCATAGTCAAACAACATCGATCCAAGATATCATCCGTAGGTGTACCCAGGATATTTCATTAACAACTCCCAGTAGATACCATAATGTCCCCGGAACCGTTTTAGTGTCGCCATAGCTAGCGTATTTGACCACGGTTGTGTTGAATTCCTTTAAAAGCTCGGAAGCATTTTCGACAGCTGCCTGCAGCTCGGTTTCATCGGTTTTATAGGCATCAATGCTTAGCAAAACATTCTTGCGACATATAAAACTGAATTGAGGAGCCTTGTTCTTGAATCCAACAACTCTAAGAAGATCACCAACTCTATACCTATAAAGACCTGAAAACATATGTCCAAGATTTTTTATTAGCATATGCATTATCATAACAATAATTAGTTTACATACTAATAAACACTATATTAAGGGCTTTGAAGTAAAAATGAACCGCATATGTTGTGACAACGAGCTCGTATTCTTGACCAAGTTTAACATCCGCAAGATCAACCAATATATTGTTGATTTTCTTTCGCAGCACTGGTGCCCGCAATACCATCCTCTCGATGAACCGGGTGGAACTAAGCTTTTGACATCGAGTCAGGAATCTTGAACCCATAAATTACTGACCCGGCTGTTCGGGAATGTATGTTCAAGATACTTAAACCGAGCCAGGACCTTGCTCGGCTTATTATAGAAGAATGTTTTGAAGGAAATTGGGAGGCGATTATCACTCGAATTTGGCCCAATACAAAGTATCTTGATGTTATTGTGACTGGTGCAATTGCGCAATACATCCCGACACTCGATTACTATAGTAACAATTTGCCAAAAATCTTGGACATATGTTTTCAGGTCTTTATATATAGGTATAGAGTTGGTGATCTTCTTAGAGTTGTTGGATTCAAGAACAAGGCTCCTCAATTCAGTTTTATATGTCACAAGAATGTTTTGCTAAGCATTGATGCCGATAAAACCGAAGAAACCGAGCTGCAGCCAGCTGTCGAAAATGCTTCCGAGCTTTTAAAGGAATTCAACACAGAACAACCGTGGTCGAGTACAGTAGGTATGGCGACACTAAAACAAAACCGGGACATTATGTTATCTACTGGGAGTTGTTAATGAAAGATCCTGGGTACGGGCCTACGGATGATGTCTTGGATCGATGTTGTTTGGCAATGGAGGAATGTTTGAACTCGGTTTATCGACAAAGTCGAGTTGCAGATCAATCGATCGGTCCCCTAGAGATTTTCGTATTGTGAAAAGTGGTACATTTGAAGAGTTAATGGACTATGCCATCTCTAAGAGCGTGTCTCATAATTATAGGAACAATTAACTCCAACTTTTTTTTTACCCTTTTTCTCACTACAACACTTGACATTTTTCACCAAGTTCTAAACTTAAATTCTGTATTTGATGACCCAATTAATGTTGATACAGAAATAGTCCAGACACTGAGCCAAAAAGTACTGCTTTTTTTTTTTGTTTGATATCCTATAACTTTATACATACAATAAGTCTTTTATACATACTGTATTACGTTTAGGAAAGTACTTCTTGAGTTCTTTGATTTCAATTTCTTACATTTTTACAAGGTTCCCAGATGCGTTAACGCGCTTCGCACCGATCATGAAACCACTTGACTCTAGCGTGGTGTCGACTCACTTCGATCAGTCCAGCTGCACCGCCGAACGTTTATTAATAGCTTTATTGAAATGAGTACACAATGATTAATATCTATGAGATGGTGATCACAGAAGAAGAGAAACACAAAAGATTACAATGCACTGTAACAAGAAGATGGGGACTGAGAATGTGTATAGGGCTTGGTGTGTTTACTAATCAAGGGATTAGGGGTAATATATAGCCTTGCAGCTTGCACAAGGCTCCTTCAACTTTGATCTTTTACCAATATGGCACCAAACTTCAACAATGCAAGAATGACATAGTCAGACCTTCAACATGTAACCTGAGAAGACAAAGACACAAAATAAATAAGACTAGACTTGGTATTTACCAAGCAGATTAGGACAAGGTTTTAACATTTTTCTAGAGAACAAAGATTTTGTGTTTTTGTTTGTGAGATTTGAATGTGTTTTTAGTGCCACATAGAATTATGTGGGCCGAAGGAATAATGTTGTTTTGGGAGGCTTTTGACATATGCATGTTTGCATGAAAATTAATGTATCCACAGGTTCCACTCTACTCATGCCATTGAAGGTGCTCAAGTAAATGAAGATTCACAAGGTCAGGTTGCAAACTTAACTTCAAGACAAACATCTGCTCACAAGACACGTGTCCTATTGTACAATAGTCTTACTTCTTGTAATAGAATAATGTAGCAAGTAGAGATTTCAGTTTTTTACACGATTTTCATTTAAGAACGTACCTCATAGATATTTAGTTTAAGGCTTTTCTTAACATGCCATGTATTTTGTAAGAGTTCCCCAACCAATTGTTGTTGTAGTGCCTACCATATACATTTGTTATCAAATATGCATGCGAATAATTCATTTACATGTACTTGTGTCATTTAACGTTAAATATTCACTCGACCCATCACAAGAAAAATATATAATTACGAGGTTCTAAGAAAAATAAAAATAAAAATAAAAAAAATAAACAATTTCGATACTTTACAAACCAAAATTGGAGCTTTACTTCATAATATAAGTTGTTGGAATTTTGTTTGTTACATCTCAATAATCTTGAGATAACAGACTTATTGTAAATATGGTCTATTTAATAATGTTCTTTGCTCGGGTTATATATATGTTAAGTTGTTTTGTGTACATTTTTTTAAGTCGGCAAGTTCCCTCTACAATATCAAGGCCATGTAATAAAGTAGGCATTACATAAAATACCTAAGCAACCTTGATGGAATATGCATTACACATCACGTAATGACATTGCTACATATTGCAATACGACTTTTGGTATTTCACTATAAATCTCTAAAAATCAACAACACTCGTGGGTTGTGCAATTTTATGGGCTTTGCTATGCAAAGCATGTACTTGCCTAGTTAATATTATTAGACTACCCTCAACCCTCACATCATTTCACCTTCCACATTAGTGCCACATCAGTGCCACATCAGCTTTCTCTCTACTTCACTACCATCTCACTTTTCACTCTCACCATTTCGCACCACTCCACCTTTCAACACATATTCATTAAAATACTCCACTAAGAGCATTCGGTGTGTTAACCATCCAAGGGGGGTGAAAGTTTCACTTTTGCTCGTTAAGGGTGCGTTAACCACCCCCACCCCACCCCCCCAGGTTAAAGGTGCGTTAACGTGGCAGGTTAAAGCTTTAACCTTGCGTTAAAGGCTTGAATGGAAAAAAAAATTACCCCCCTAAATGAAGGAGTGTTTTTGTAAATTCTTGTTGAGTTAAGGTTGAGTTATGGCGCTGACGTGGCAGTGGGTGAAAGTTTAACCTTAAGTTAAGACATCCTATGTTCTAAATATTCCAAACACACTCACAACTATAAAAACAAATAATAAAAATTATAAAAGGCATAGAGCCCGAAAGGTAAAGGTTCCACCTTGCTGCTTGTTTCTTTCTCCTTGCCAACTACTCACCCCCTCCCTCCCAACCATCTTGTCGCGTGAAGGATGCTTGCCATTTGCTCACTTTGCTACGTTGGGAGTAGCCTTAGATAATGTAAAGTGACATGTGATGACTTGACGCATGCACCTAACTTTGAATTGTGTTTTCAATTAGGTGTCTAGTGCAATGTTTTGAAAGGCTCAAGGCGCACTAAGGCGCAAAGGGGCAAAGAGCCTCGAGTCGAGGCACATTCCAAGGCGCGGGATTCATGAATGCGAGACGCACTAAATACATTAAGTTTTTTATAACATATGTGACCATTTATGTAGCTTAAATAACACAAAATAACATTAAAATACTTAATACATGGCACATATTGCCATTATAAAGATAAAAGTGGATCAGTTGTCACTTATTAAACGGATCAACTCTTTGGCTCGATGACCTATATAGAGATTAAAATTCATATCAGACTAAATATGCTTGTGTCCTACACTTGTAGACTTACATCTACAAAGCTCACAATTTAACCCAAAATATCAAGCAAACAGCGTATTAATATTCAAGGCTAATGCCACATTTTCATGATAATATGTCATAAAGAAAATACTTAATGAAACAAAGTAACTTTTTAAAGAAAAATTTCAATCAATTAAATAAACATAAAATCAATTCAAATTTACAAATCATACAAATACTCACCCTATAACTTAAAGGCCCATGTATATAACTTATAAAGCCCATGTATCTTATCTTAATATATGGAAAAAGGGCCCAAAAACCCGTTACATCTCCGAAGCGCGAAAATCCCCAAGGCGCAAAAATCCCCAAGCCACGCGTTTTTTTGTGGGATTCATGCATGTCGTGAGCCTCTATCTAAAAAAATCCCAAAGGCTAGAGCCTCGTGCGACTTAGCACCTTAGGCGCGATTTTTAAAACTCTTGTCTAGTGTGCATATAGCAGCCCCTGTGTATATATGGATCACTCTAGCAGAAGAGGAAATGCATGTGCTAAGTGTTTGTGACCATTTTAGTGTAAGCTATAAGGGGTCCTCAGCTATTTATTAAAAGACTTTTGTGGTCTAGGCTACTGACGTTGCAAGGAATTTTGTTCATGGGGCTCACCGGTGCGGTTGGTTATTGGATTTTGGTTGAGGGATTGGCGCACCATGGTTGTGGGGCCCGCCCACTAAAGGAAAAAATGTTTGAATTGGGTGTGTGGGCTGCTCACGTATATTTTAGAATGAATCAAAGGGGCACGTGGGTAGGGGTGTAACGAGACGAGACAGCTTGCGAGCTATTCGGGATCGACTCATAAAATACTTGAAATTGACTCGATATAAACGAGTTGAGCTTGAGCTACTCGAGTACACTTTCGTGTCGAGTTTGAGCTCAAAAACTTGGCTCGTGAGGCTCGCGAGCCCTTATCGAGCTTCAATGATGTTACACCTTTACCCTTTTATATACATGTAGTTATGTAATTGTCATAAAATCGAGTCGAGTCGAGCTTGATATGCCAAGTTTTTATCAAGTTAAGAGCTTTAAATGAGAAAATAATCGAGCTCGAGCTCGAGTTTGAGATGACGAGCCGAGCTCGAGCTTGAAATCCAGAGCTCGGCCGAGCTCGAGTTTTAGTAATCGAGTCGAGTTTGAACTTGGCAGTACTCGGCTCATTTACACACCTACACGTGGGATAGAAAAATAGTGATGTAAGAAGTATACAATTGTTTGGATATGGTGATGTATGCATTGTTTGAACTTTGGATAATGACAAAGGGCCATATGATTTATAGTTTTATGCACCATCAAACATTTCTTTTGTTTTTCTTTAATATTTTAATATCTATGAACACACCAAAGCTAGACTCATACCTCATACGCTTTTCCCCTACAAAGAGTGAGTTATAAATGACAGCTTTTTTCTTTTTATTTTAAGGGTATGTTACAAGGACCTCCTGTTTTACAGTTTGTACATTTTTTATTTATTTATTTTATTTATAATTTTGCGTATATTATAAAACTGTGAAACGAAAAATGCAGAATATAAAAAAAAATATAAAGTTTAATTAGTCAAAAATATTAATTGACAAAAAGTACGGAGCAGAAACTGTTAAAAACTGTGTTTTACTGTAAACTAAGGGATAAAAAAACATATGTTATACTTTTTTTATACTTTTTTTTTGCACCATGGTTGTGGGGCCTGCCCACTAAAGGAAAAAATGTTTGAATCGGGTGTGTGGGCTGGTGACGTATATTTTAGAATGAATCAAAGGGGCACGTGGGTAGGGGTGTAAACGAGACGAGACAACTTGCGAGCTATTCGGGATCGACTCATAAAATACTTGAAATTGACTATAAACGAGTTGAGCTTGAGCTACTCGAGTACACTTTCGTGTCGAGTTTGAGCTCAAAACTTGGCTCGTTAGGCTCGCGAGCCCTTATCGAGCTTCAATGATGTTACACCTTTACCCTTTTATATACATGTAGTTACGTAATTGTCATAAAATCGAGTCGAGTCGAGCTTGATATGCCAAGTTTTTATCAAGTTAAGAGCTTTAAATGAGAAAATAATCGAGCTCGAGCTTTAGTAATCGAGTCGAGTTTAAACTTGGCAGTACTCGGCTCATTTACACACCTACACGTGGGATAGAAAAATAGTGATGTAAGAAGTATACAATTGTTTGGAATATGGTGATGTATGCATTGTTTGGACTTTGGATAATGACAAAGGGCCATATGATTTATAGTTGGGAAAAAGTCGTAAATACATAATGTACTTTTCAAAAAAACTCATTATGCTCTATGAACTTCACTTATGGTCATAATACATAACATTTTTCATTTTATTTCGTTTTTTTCTTACGTGGCTTTTATTTTACAATTTTCTTAAAACCTTTTTTCTTACCTGGCATACCAGCGTGTACATTTCCCCCCAAAATTACCCCTATATATTCACAATATCTGCTCAGTTCGCGCTAATTAAACACACACGAAACCCTAATTTACAAATCCATTTACTCTGTTAAAATTGGCGTCGATTGCTTTAAGGTATACTAATATAAACATGTATTTATCATTTTATAATTGTTAATTTGTCTTGTAAATCCTCAAATCTTAAACCCCTAATTTATATCTGAAACCCTAATTTTGCAGATTTGGTGAAAGATGGTTAATTTTACCATCAATCTTTATCACGATGGTGTTTTCGTCAGTAACCCACTTCAGTATCTGGAAGGTGACCATCGTGTAGTTGAAGACGTTGATTTCCAGGGCCTATTATTTAGTGAGTTCTTTCCAATTATGCGCAGATTTGTACTTGTCTCTCCACAGTCCTTTTACTACATTAAACCTGGTGACCCACTAAATATAGGTCTCAAAGAGCTTAAAACAGATGAACATTTAGCTGAGTTTGTTATAGCAGCCATTGAAAATGATTGTAAGATGGACTTATATTGTGAGCATAATGGTTGTAATGTTATGGAAATGGTAAAAGATGATAATTTGGTTAGTCCAGATAGTGACAGTGACTTTTCTGATAGTGACAAACATGAAAACCTAGATGATGTTAAGGATTTTGTGGATTTTCAAACAGAGGGTGAGGAAAATGTTGAAATTCCTAGAATTTCTAATGATGACCCATGGTTGAATAAATTAGTTGGGGATGGTAAGTTCATTGGTTTTATTGATGATCCTATACCTAATTTGAATGGTAGGTTTATGCTAGAGGTTGATGACCCAGAGGATGATATAATAGAGGGTAAGTTTAAGGCCCAAAAAGGTGTTCAATATCCTGCTTTTGACCCACAAACACCCTGGGATCAATGTAAACCTTTTTTAGGTATGAGGTTTGAGTCCCCTACTCAACTTAAGCAATGCTTAGCAAATTATGGTGTTGCAGGTGGATACCAGCTTTGGTACATGCAAAATGATATGCATAAGTTGCTTGTATATTGTGGTAGGGATGTAAGTTTAGGTAAATGTGCTGGTAAAAGGGGAAAAATAAATACTAAAGATGAGGCTAGTTGTAGTAAATCTGCTGAGGGTGAGTCAGAGCCTAGTAAAATAAGCAAGGAAACAACAGAGAGGTGGGCAAAAAAGAAAAAGGAAGAGAAACAAATGCTTGGAAACCAGGGGGATTGCACATTCAGACTATGGGCTAGTTGGATGAGTACTGAGAAGTCTTTTCAAATTAAGACTTTGTATCCTGATCATAAATGTAGTAGAAATTATTCATTAGGATCTTTAGTGACTTTTAAGTGGATAGCTCATCATTATGCAAGGGAGATAATAGACAATCCATGGTTAACTTACAAGTATATGCAGAATTCAATTAAGGAGAAATTTAGGATTGAGGTCAGTATTGGACAATGTAAAATGGCCAAACAGTGTGCATTGTTTGATCATGAAGGAGGTCTAGTTGAACATTACAGTAGGCTGTGGGAGTATAGACAAGCTATTTTAGACTCTAACCCAGGTTCAACTTGCCACTTGGACTTAGAAGAAAAATCTGATGGACTCATGTACTTTAAAAGAATGTATGTATGTTTCTTGGGTCTGAAGGCATGTTGGGCAGATGGGTGTAGGAGAGTAATTGGTTTGGATGGCTATTTCTTGACCCATACATGTAGAGGGCAGTTACTTACAGCAATGGGTAGGGATGCTAACAACCAAATGTTTCCTATAGCATGGGCTGTTGTTTGTGTAGAAAACAAAAACAATTGGTGCTGGTTCATTTCTTTGTTGCAAGATGATCTGCATTTGGGTTCTGGAAGTGGTATTACTATCATATCTGATGCACATAAGGTATTAATTTACAGTTAGTATATTCAATTTTTTAAAAGAAGCATTTATTGGAATTTGATTCATTAATTTTAACAGGGATTAATGGAAGCTGTAAGCATTTGGTTACCTGATTCAGAACATAGACAGTGCACTAGGCATATCTATGCCAATTTTAAGAAGAAATGGAGTGGCCTTTAATACAAAGGGGTAGAAAACCAAAAGCTGAAACACCATCCTATGGAAGAATCTACTACAAAAACAGGGGTAGATCTGAGAGAATAGCCAACCAGAAAAAGAAGTTTATCTTTGATGAATATGGCACTGGTTCAACAGCTGAAAAGGCATTCTCTGTTGATTAGTTGTTGTTTGATTTCTGTTTCAATGATTCTGCAATGCACTTATTAGTATTATCAAGACATTTGCTTTTGTAATAGTTTATGATAAAGTTTATGTGGATGGGTGTGCCTTGACTAAATAGGCACTTATTTTGTTGTAAACACTGACTTTGGCCACATGATGTAATGCAGAATCATTTACTTCTTTATTCCCAACTGTCATTGTTTATTACTCTCTTTTTTACCCATTTTGTTTTGATCAATGCATTGGTCTGTTTTCTGTTCTGTATTTCTTCATGTTAGTGGTCTCCACATTAGTGGTGCATTATTGCTGTTATGTGGGCCATTGTTTGTCTGCAAATTTGAAAAACCACATATTAATAGAACCTACCATTTCATTTCATCAAAGTAACTTACAACATCCCTTAGAAAACACAAAATACAACACTGCAAGTTCAGTTAACCCATCCTAACATCCTAACAACCTATAACATACCATTACAAACCTAACATACCATAACCTACAAACATATAACCAAAATAAACCAGTACATTCAGAAAAGGCATTCTAATGCACCAACACAAACACAAACCAGATCACCAACATTAACAGAGCCTTCAACAACATGGCAGCTTTCTTCTTGCTTTTGGTAAGTTCCAACTCCAAGTTTTGTGTCTGCAAGTCCATCTGATTCTGATAAACTTCAAATTCATGTTCCAAACTCTCTAGTTGATCCTGAATAGTTATTTGAGCAGCATACAAAGCCCTTTCTTCAGGATGCAAAGTTAGGTACAGCTCAAACAACTGATCTTTGTACCATTGACTGTTTATCTCAGGATCAATCCAATAAAAGGCATTGCATTGCACTTGACCATGAATCTGTAAAATTTAATTAACAACATTTAGGACTATTCAAACCCTAAATTAACAACATTTAGGGAAAACTTAATTAATGCATAAATAATCTTAATTAATGCATAAATAATCTTATAACTTACGTTTGAATAACAACAATTAAGAAACCTACGACATGGATTATTGGGAGTCCAAGCAGTTCGCCTTACAAGAGGTCGATTGCAATGACATTTAGTAGGTAACACACGACGTCTGTTAACGGACGAGGAACTTGCAGTCGACATTGTGATCTAATTTCAATTTTTTTTTGTGCTTGTGTTGGTAATTTAATTAGGGTTTATGTAAAAGAAAGGGGGAAAACGGGTTTAATAGGGATTGGGGGTATTTTTTGTTTTTGTACACACTGGCATGCCACGTAGTCGCCACGTAACTAATAAACTATTAAGAAAATTGTAAAATAAAATCCACGTAAGAAAAAAACGAAATAAAATGAAAAATGTTATGTATTATGACAATAAGTGAAGTTCATAGAGCATAATGAGTTTTTTTGAAAAGTACATTATGTATTTACGACTTTTTCCCTTTATAGTTTTATGCACCATCAAACATTTCATTTGTTTTTCTTTAATATTTTAATATCTATGAACACACCAAAGCTAGAGTCATACCTCATACGCTTTTCCCCTACAAAGAGTGAGTTATAAATGACAGCTTTTTTCTTTTTATTTTAAGGGTAGGTTACAAGGACCTCCTGTTTTACAGTTTGTACAATTTTTTTTATTTATTTTATTTATAATTTTGCGTATATTATAAAACTGTGAAACGAAAAGTGCAGAATATAAAAAATATATAAAGTTTAATTAGTCAAAAGTATTAATTGACAAAAAGTACGGAGCAGAAACTGATAAAAACTGTGTTTTACTGTAAAACTAAGGGATAAAAAAACATATGTTATACTTTTTTTGTGGGTCGGGGTATATATAACATAACCCTTAAAATAATTATATGTAACTTTTGATTAAAGTAAGGGATAAAAAAAACATATGTAACATAACACTGCAGTTATAAAACTTTCAAAAACAAACATTGGCATGTCATAAAATCACTCTATAATGGAATTTTTCTATATCGTATATCTAACATGTCAAATGAGTAAACTCTGTTATAGATAAGATGATGATGATCTTCATGTGAGATGTTATCTGTATATTATTACTCTTAAACATCACATTTGCTTTCTGAGAACATTAATTGAAAAAGTACTAGCTGCCGGTTAGTAACTAGAAAGCTAGTACGACGAGATATGGTGGCTACTTGCTATGCACCCATTTTGATCAATACAATGAATAAATATACATGCTGCAATCAAATTCTATATGTCTATATCAATGAAAGTAGCTATGTGATGTCTTTATGCAAATTAATGTCTTCAGCAAATGAGTTGGATAGGTAGAGGCGTAGAGCCATGTGAAAGTCGCTTCATATTCTTTAAATATCTTAAATCAGGATTCATTTTTTATTTTTCTTAAAAGCTCTAATCATTTTGATTCATAACAAGGAGGGAGCCCCCGCCGCGCTGCAGCGGGGATGGTCACTTTGGGATGGTTTGTGTCTGATTGAGCCAACGGTTAATGACAAACGGGTAATTTTATTGCAGTAGTGCTTCAAAGGATGTCCAAAATACTTGGCAGGTTTATGTACAGCTGCTCTACGCACTAAAAGTGGCCCCCTCACTGCAGCTGCTGTTCTAGACATGCGACTCTTACTCATGTGCGGCACCTCTACATGACAGGCATTTGCTCTCACTTGTGGCGTATCCTGAGACACTGATACATCAATAATGACAGTGACATAATGGTTTTAATTTAAAGATAACTGAAATGAAACTGGTGCGTTATACTCAATGTCGGATACCAACACGTTTATGCAAGTATGAATGAATTCAGAAATTAAGTTAAAAGATGAACCATTTCTTGAATATTAAAAATTATTTGTTAT
This sequence comes from Artemisia annua, assembly GCA_014162995.1. Taxonomy (NCBI): domain Eukaryota; kingdom Viridiplantae; phylum Streptophyta; class Magnoliopsida; order Asterales; family Asteraceae; genus Artemisia; species Artemisia annua. The sequence goes on along the minus strand of LBNU01027268.1, from coordinate 112,779 downwards.
CTAGTATTTAGTGTATCCCAAATTCCATCAGAAGCAAGGATCAAAAGATTGCATTCAAGTCTAATTTCGATTATGCTTGTTTCTGGTTCAGCAATCACCCATTTAGCAAGATGTTTGTTACCTATGGCTCGTCAGTCGTCACACCGCAAGTGAACCTTGTATTCTCCATACACCATTGTGACAATCAACATATCAAATATATAAACATTTTTACACATTACTAATTCATTATAACCATTTTTTTTAAGTTTTCGTAATTCATAAAAGAATGTTTCTTACCATGTTCTCGATTTCATCTTTCCTAGAAGGCTTTTGACCACACAACGGTTTGATCATGTGCACGCCAAAGAAACTTAGTTATCAGCATGAGTAAGAGCACGAGTATTTGTTTTCGTTTTACCTTGATTCATCATCACCGTCGTTCGTAAGACTTACCTTGGTCAATCATAACTCTTCGACGCTCACCGCTATGATATTGTCCAAATCAAATTTGTTCCCCACAACATGGTCGTTGCCGCTGTGCCCAAATGAGCCGCAAGTAGATGATAGAAATTTATCACTGTCTCTGTAAATTTGTCCAAATTGAACGGAATAAAAAAAATTATAAAGGATATTTTGCATAGAGATTTTAAACTTAGATAATCAATTACCTTACAATCAGTTACCTGAAATCGTTTACTTTAGTTCTACTTCTTCATTCAGATTTTAGGTGACCACTCATAGATCAGCATGAATAAGGCCATACCTATAATCAAAGTTCAAAATTAGAACCCTAATATTTATCAAAAATAAAATGAAGAAATCCCTATGCTTAGAGAAAACCTGTGGCACTCGGTTCCATTTTTTGGGTTTATTGGTTTTGTTAGAAGAGTAATGATTTTCTTTCTTTGGTTACTGAGTCACTAATGAAATGCTTCAGGTTGAAGACACATATATTGATAATGGGGTTTATCAACAGACACGTATGATATTATAGAAAAAAGAAAAAAAAATTATGCCACCGTTTTTCTAAAATATATTGATAACTACGGTATCTTTCTACTGGATTATCGAATTGGGTTATTTCTTTGGGCTCTTTGGAATCTGATTATGGGCCGAAATTTATTATTATTTTAATACCCATTGACAATATAATATTCCCACCGACGTTTGGTTTTAGTATAGATATAGAATGTTTTTGTTATAATAGACAAAATTACACGGATGGTCCCTGTGGTTTACACGGATTGCAAGTTTAGTCCCTAAGTCAAAATAAGTACACCGGACATCCTAATTTTGAAACCTGTCACCTTTTAGTCCCTAATTTGGATGGGCCGTTAGTTTATCCGTTAAGTTATTTGCACCGTTAGTCCTCCGTTAATATTTTTGCACCGTTAGTCCTTATTTTCTAAAAAAGTCCTCATTTTTTGCACCGTTAGTCCCTCTGTTAATATTTTGCACCGTTGTCAATCTTTTTACGTTTTCGTCCAATTTTAACGTTCTCGTCCGTTTTTTTAACGTTTTCGTCCATTTTTTTTTACGTTTTTTTCAATCTTTTTATGTTTTCTTCCATCTTTTACGTTCTCGTCCGTTTTTTAATGTTTTCGTCCATTTTTTTACGTTTTTGTCAATCTTTTTACGTTTTCGTCTATTTTTTATGTTCTCGTCCGTTTTTTTATCGTTTTCGTCCATTTTTTTATGTTTTTGTCAATCTTTTTACGTTTTCGTCCATTTTTTTTACGTTTTTGTCAATCTTTTTACGTTTTCGTCCATTTTTTTTACGTTTTGCCCATTTTTTTTATTTGGTAAGTATACTAAAAAAAACTTGACATTTGATAAAAATATTTCTGTATCGATTTTAAATCACGATTTTGACCGCTTTCTGGTCCGAGTCATCAAAAGTGTAAAACATAAAAGTTGTCCGAAATGATGGTTTACATCAAGAATCACGAGATTTTAACCTGAAAAATGCAAAACAAGGGCTGTTTACTACCAAAATTTAAGTCATTTTCGTTCGTTATCATTCGTTTGTTATATATCAAATCGGGCTCACCGGCCTGTGTATATGTCTTAGAGGAGAAAACTATATGAACATCTTTACGTTTTCTTCGGTTTTTTTAAATAAGTTTGATGATTTACACAAGTACAAAATTTACAAAAGTTTATAAGTTATGAATTTGGTAAAAAAAAATGGCTTAAGTTTTGGTAGTAAACAACCCTTGTTTTATATTTTCTGGTTAAAATCTCGCGTGCCTTGATGTAAAACATCATTCCAGACAACTTTCATGTTTTACACTTTTGATGATTCCTACCAGAAATGGGTCAAAATCGTGATTTAAAATCGACACAGAAACATTTTTATCAAATGTCAAATTTTCTTTTAGTATACTTACCTAATAAAAAAAATAGGTGAAAACGGTAAAAAAAGGACGAAAACGGGATACAAACATAAGAAAACAGACGAAGACGTAAAAAAGCGGGCGAAGACGTAAAGAAATGGACGAAAACATAAGAAAACAGACGAAAACGTAAAAAATGGATGAAAATGTAAAANGAAAACGTAAAAAAACGGATGAGAATATAAAAAAAGCGGACTAAAACGTAAAAAAGCAGATGAAAACATAAAAAATGGACGATAATGTAAAAAAACGGACGCAAACGTAAAAAATGGATGAAAACATTAAAAAACAGACGAGAACATAAAAAAATGGACGAAAACGTAAAAAGATCGACAAAAACGGAAAAAAATGGATGAAAAAGTTAAAAAAACGGACGAGAACGTTAAAAAATGGACGAAAACGTAAAAAGATTGACAACGGTGCAAAATATTAACGGAGGGACTAACGGTGCAAAAAATGATGACTTTTTTAGAAAATGAGGACTAACGGTGCAAAAATATTAACAGAGGACTAACGGTGCAAATAAGTTAACGGATAAACTAACGGCCCATCCAAATTAGGGACTAAAAGGGTGACAGGTTTCAAAATTAGGGATGTCTGGTGTACTCATTTTGATTTAGGGACTAAACTTGCAATCCGTGTAAATCAAAGGGACCATCCGTGTAATTTTGTCGTTATAATATGATCCATAGTAATACTCGTTTTGACATGTTAACTGATAATGTAACCTTGCATTTGCGCTTAGATCGATTCCCTAAATTACACAATACCTACGATTTACCGGTCTTGTACATTTATATGATAAATTTTAGGAAAACACTCTTGAGCTGATGTGCTTTGAAATTGTTATTATTGAATTATCGTGTAAATTGCCTTTTAAGAGACTTTGATAATGAAAAGCTTTACTATAACTAACGATAAATTTATGTGCCTGTTTGTGCAGATGTCATGTTTCCAAGGGCCTTGTGTCCAGAAGCATTCTCTCTACTGCTTCATAATTTCTGGATATATCATATCAATCCACCTGGCCATGAGGTCAGTAATTAGTAACTTGACCTTTTATTTTAAGACTAATTAAACTACCTTGCATCCCTTCTCATTGAGTAACATGTCATCAAACTTACAATTTAATAAAGTGGCAATAGAAACTGGGACCACTGTCATGCCCCAATACTTTACATGAGTGATTATTGACTCGTAAACTTTACAAGAGTGATTACAAGTGAACTTTGTTGGATGCCTTGTGCAAATGAGATTTATGTACAAATTCTACACACTTCCATGGTGGGAAACTTTTAGGACTTCCATGAGCAAGTTTCTAGAGCTTCCAACACCTTCGAACATCTTCCAAGGGCTTCTAAGATCATCCAAGCTCTTCTAAGAAAAGTGTGGAATAATCCGGAATCCCGACCAACCACGAAAACGATCCTATCGAGCGTGTGGGTCGTAACATTATGCTTATGTTATATAAGCGGTTTATGGATTATATAACATAAGCTCGTAAGCCTATGTTTAGTGTTTGGATTAGCTTATGTTTAGTAAGCCGATAAACATAAACCTTTGATTTAGTTTAGGTTGTTAAATGATCAAAATGGACATGTATTGAAATATATGAATGTTGAAGGTAATTGTAATTTGTAATGGAACATGTTATACAAGCACAACCCTTCTCAAAAAAGTCACAATTTAGTGCCTTATCAAAACCCCCCCTTATATAAGCCCATAAGCCCACTTATATAAGTTTAGCCAAACATTTGATTTAAGCTTATTTGACACATATAAGCTAATAAGCCCACTATATAAGCATAGCCAAACACCCCCTAGTCAATATTTTAAGAGTTCAAAACTCAAAACCAAACGCAAGAACACGTCAATAAACATCCAAGCATTTACTCATTCAGTCATTTGTTCCTGTTTTCCAAGTTTTCTAAGTGTGTATTTTTTTTTGTTTTCATAATAATTCTCAACTAGTTATAAGCCCCCTGCACGCACGGGGTTTTTTTTTTCTAAAATTCTTAATTATGTATTATGGTCAATTAAAAAACAAACAACTTAATGTGTATAAATGCGTGTACGGTTCCTACTTCAATTCAGTTTTGTAGATAAATTAGGATCATTATATATTATTGGATTTTTTTTTCTCTCTTCTTCTTCTTCTTCTTCTTCTTCTTCTTCTTCTAAACACTTTAGTTATAGCGTCCGTGCCGCACGAGGTGTAGACGTAAATCAGATTTATCATGTTTTAATAATTGCCGTACATGGTTTTTCTAAATGGTGTATTTAATAGTTGGCCGGTCCGTTATACTAAATTTTGTCAATTGGTGTATTTTTAACTGTTTATCTAAGTGCACTACTAGTTATAATATCTGTGCACGCACTGGGTTATGACAAAAAAATTTGTTATATAAATATTGATTATTGCTAGTCTATATAAATATATACATTAATTTGTTTTGATTTTATGTGGTAGATAATTACCTAAATAAGTGTTTTAAATGATAAATGTTAATTTTTTTTTGTAAGATAGTTTGATCTAACATTTCATGTCGTGTTTTTCATGTTTGTGTTATTCTTTTATTATTTTTTTTTAAGTAAAGGGCTGGCGAAGGGACCAACGGTGCTGCAATGGCGCATCCTCAGGTGCAGTTTGGCGACGTCATAGGGCAAAAAAACCCTATGATGTGTGTTACGCCACTGCATTAGGCACTCAAAGAATTCTTAGGGGATCTTTGAGAGTGTCTTCGCAAAATAAAATTCAATGTATGAATATTTGTGGACTAAATCTCGTCGGCTTTGACCCAAAGCGCATACTAAAGAAATTGTTTAAAACCAAATGTATTCCACGTAATAGGCTATTCAAACAACAACCTACCCATTTTTCCGGGGATGAGTAAATTGTAATTTGCATTTAGCATCTTTTGAGTCTCTGGGAAAGCCTAAATCTTCTCAGCATTTTTGTCTGTATAAGGCCATTGCATGCACAACAAAGGTTACATGAATATTTCTTTTTCATGTCAACACATTATACAACAAAGGTTAAGCAATGACTTGCGCAAATACTAAGTGCAACTATACATAAATCAAATTTATTTTAAAATCTTAGTTTACTATATTGACATATAATAATTTACCCGTGAAATGTGATATAAGTACAACTAATAATATGCGTGAGTTTTTCATTATGTATTAATATCTATTAATATTTTATAAAAAAATTTATTGGATGAAAGATTTAACTTTTTTTAGCTGACATATATGTTGAGGTTGAGGTTGTTGTTTAACTACTGATATCATGTCGTACAAAATATACGAGTTTAGTAGCACCTAATGAGCGTTGATGAAGTTAAAATACACTCCGTATATAAACTTTAAATAACTACATGAGTCGTTGTTATAGGTATAATCGCGTATACTTGATATAATGTTGTACAAAATGTGCGAGTTTNACTGAGTATGTGAGTGATATGCTTTTATCTTGATCAATTGTTGCTGTTACTGATTCCTTTGTCAATTGTAGTTATTATTATTGTGGTTTGTGTGTTTGTTTTAGCTTTTGCAAGCTCTACAGCTTATTTAAGCTTATTGTGCTTGTTGCTAGTTCACTGTTATTGTGCTATCATTGTTCTTAATCTTGATTGGTGATCTTTTGTTGTTATTGAGTTTGCTGTTGCTTATTGATGTTTATTGTTGTAATTGTTGGTTGAGTTTGTAGTTGTGTGGTTGTTTGAGCCAGTAGCCAAAAAGAAAAAAAAAACAGAAAAAGAAAAGAGATAAGAAAACATAAGTTTGGAATTTTTGTTTGTTCTTGTCTAAGATTTGCTACTGTGTTGTTTGTTATTGTTTTGATTTATTTGTTGTTATTGTTTCTGTTGTGATTGTTGTAGCTGTTGTTATTATTGATTTTCATGTTGCTGTGTTGAGTTAGAAAACAGAAAAGAAAACAGAAAAGAGAAAAATAAATAAAATAAAATTGTTGCTAGGATCTTGCTCATGATCTGTTGAATTGTTGTTGTTTATTGCTGTTTTTGTTGTTGTTTAGAGTTGTTGTTGAGTGTTGTTGTTGTTGTGATTGCTGGACAAGCAGGAACCAAAAAAAAAAGGGAATAATAATTTTGCAAAAAGGGAGCCAAGGATTCGAACCCTGGTCTCCCCACTCACACTCCCACGCTTCACAACTCACACACAAATCCAGTGGTGCCCGAAGGACTTGCATTAATATTCTACAAAGTTTATTATTTAATCCTTAGGTGCCATATAAGCCTAACAGCTTATTAAGCTTATTGTAGCTTATTTTTGAACTGCAACCATTCTGTTTTATATTTTTCTTAAACTAGTTTTTATTAGTAGTATTTATTAAAAAATTTCCAGATTTATTAAAAATAGTTTAGTATTTATTTTAATTTAAATTAGTTAAAATAGTTTTTAATTAATAATAAATAATTAAAAAGTTAAAAAAATATTTTTCTTTTTCTTAAAATTTTCTTTTATCATTTAGATTGTAAAAATATGTTTTTCATATCCTAGGCATTTTTAGATTTTCGTTTTCACTTTTATTTTCGTACGTAGACGTTTTTATAAACGTATACGTATATTTTTAGATTCGTAATCGTTTGTATTTTTCAGTAATCGTCTGTAGCGCATTTGTTTATCCATTTTTAAGTTGTGATTTCATAGATTAATTCAAATAATCTCTCCTTTCCCCATTTCCGTTTCATAATCACTCGAATCTCATTACCGTTTTCGACCCACAATTCACTCCTTATCGGGATTTTAAACCCCACCCCCGAAGGATTCCTATACTATCCTTGTGCATTTGTGCTCTTAGATAGTTGATTTTAGTTTGACCAATTCATTGGTTGACTTTTGTTGACCCGCTTTCTGAGCCAAATGCAAATTTTGGCGGCCCGCTGCCGGGAGGCGTGTCGCGTGTCTTAACGTGTTGTGAGTATCGTCGTTTTTGAAAGCCACACTTGTGGTATCATCATCTATCCCTTGTATATTTACGCGTATACTATAACTCGTATTTTCATCCTTTCAAAAATATAAAAAAGGCAAAATATTTTCTCTTTGTTTCTAATCATACCGCGCCGCTGATATAAGAAGAAAAAAAAAAGAATACCTTGTCAC